>JANHFT010003901.1:42214-60398 GCA_032467955.1 Pseudoxenodon macrops
ACACACACACACACACACACACACACACACACACACACACACACACACACACACACACACACACACACACACCACAACTGACACACACCATGCAAAAGCAGCTGTACTGACACACACAATGCAAAAGCACACAAAATGGCAACAGATTTAACAGGACCTGTTCTATGACATCACCAGCTGCTTGCAACCTACTCTATAGAACTGGGCCGAACCGGTAGGATTTCACCCCTGGTTTAGTGGGATATCTTGTCTGCATTAAGCACTAAATCCCTTAAGTCCAGTATGAACAAAGAGAAGATCGTCTAAACCAAGTTTAATTTTATCCAGTAAAAGCCATGTTTACAGAATAAGGATTGTTAATATTATTAAAAAGAAATATCTGAATTTTATACATCTTTCCTTACTGTATATTGTAAGTTCAAATCAAAAGCTGAAAGAAGAGTGAACAATTTAAAGTTAAGAATGATCTAAAACTGGTCAAGTGAGGTTGATTGTTATTTAAGAGAAAAGAGTTGGGAAATGTCAACAGGATTATATACTATCTAGCCTAAGTGGAGGATTCAAGTTTTGCTATTTACATGGAAGTCAGGAATCCACCCCCATCACAAAAATCAACTTCACATAGAAAAGTAAAACCTCCCAGGAGATATAAATAAGTCATAATGCTGCATGAGTTGCTAACTTTCACCCAGCAAACTGCGGGTAGTCTAGCAATTTGTGTCATGGTTCATTAGGCAGTTCATTACATTATATAATCATGGGGTCTCTAAAATAATAATTATAATTATAAATACATCATTGGAAAATAAGAGTGCAAAGCCTAATGGTGATTATAGTTCCTTATAGCATAATTTTATTCTTCTGAGTAGGTGTTATGATAAAATCCCACATTTTGCATAGGTCACTGGAAAATAACACTGATATGAAGCAAATCAGAATCTAGGAAGCAAACACTTCTTTTGATTATAACATATAATTAAATATTACCTTAGGTTTCTTCATGATTTAAAAATTATATGGATGTGATTAGATATCCAGTAGATCCCCAGTAAAATAATTTCCCTAAATTCTGAGCTTCTACTGATGCTCAATGCATTTTTACAGATTGTTCAGCTTCATGATTTGATCTCTGATTAAGGCTGCCAACCTATATCCATTTATCTGGGGAGACATTTAAAAGCTTATACTGCTAAATACTGTAATTACCAGTACCTGCAAGTTGGCTGGTGAGAAAGGGATGCTTGTATTTGACTCACATATTTTTTCCTCCAGTTAAGCAGGCCAATTTAATTAGTTATTTTCTCTTTTGTAAAAGAAAAAAGAACATACTATATTTCACGGTCACTTTGGAATCAGCATCTCAGAACTTGGTTCTTGACATCCTATGAAATGAAACATCTTAAATGCTTTTGTAGCCAGAAGAGTGGGATACTGTTCAGATGGTTCCTATTTTTCCTTATAGTACCTGAATATCTTTATCAGAATAGTGGAAGGTAGCAGTTTGGGGTAAGGCAGTGTGTGTGTGTGTGTGAAGAAGGGAATGCAGAAAATCACAATTTTTGGTTATGGTTGTAGAAAGACAGCACAAGAGTGGTTGTGGTACACTTTACCTTTCAAACTAGAACTGTAAATTGCAACATTGGTTTTATATCCCATGTGTGAAGGGCAACCATAAACCACAGCTTGCCAGTTCCAATTTAACAACTCATTATGGCCTCAAAGAAGTATTAGAAGGAAACACAGGTTTAAATGGTAAATGAACAAATATGTACTAATTGTGATTCCTGTTGTAAGATAGAGTGTTACACAAAAACATCTCTTACCTTAGACCAGGGGTGTAAAACTCAAGGCCCCTGGGCCAGTTGCAGCCTGTGGGCCAGATGTGGTCTGTGAGGTGGTTAGATCTGGCCCATGGGGCCGCCCTGTAAACAGCAAAAGACCAGCCCATGGCGCCTTGGCCCGGCCCAGGCTGACCGGGTGCCAATGTACAACCTGGTGGCACCCATCCAGGCTGGAACATGGCCAGTCTTAGATCTGCGCCCTAGAGCCCACAAGAGGCTGCCCCCACCCTGCCCCCTGGGCGTGCGCACAGGAGGCAACGAGTGCATGCGGGGCCTGGCGTCCCCAGGGACCATCTTGCTCTGCAGGCTGACTGCATTCTGAGCACTTCCCTTTTATCCAGGACTTGGTCCCGGTGACAGAAAGGATGGGAAGCAGGCTTGCTGGAGGTTGAGGTTTGAGGGAGGGGGCCGAGAGTGCAGGGGCTGCCGCATGGCGATGATAGTGACCATCTGGGCTGCCTCACCACAACCCCATCTTTTTTTGTCCACGTCCACCTTGGCTGTGACAGAGCAGCTGGCTGCACAGCCACCCAGTACATATGGCAGGCTGCATGGTCACTTGGTACATCTGGCAGGCCAGATTGCATGCCTCCGCCTTCTGCTTGAAGCATCGGCCTGGCAGTTGCGGGCCTTGGACCCACCTTTGCTGTACAGGCTCTGGAGTTTCAGCTGCCTCTTGGGACTGTGGCTCCCTGCCTTTCCTATTTGCTGGGGCCTTCGCGAGTTGGGTGGGTGGGCCAGGTGGATGGCAGGCTTGATGGAGGATGAGGTTTGATGGCAGGGGCCAAGTGTGTAGAGGTTGCAGTGTAGTGATGATGATGACTGGCTGGGCTGTCTCACTGCCAACCCCTCTGTCTGTCTTTGTTTCTCTAGTGGATCAGGCCCCGGCACCTGCTTTGGTCCTGTCCCATTCCTCCAGAGACCCCTCTATCCCCCCCCCAGTTGCGAGAGACATCAAGCTGGTCATGCCCACCCATTGGGCCATGCCCACCCAGCCACGCCTACCTCAGCCATGCCCACCTCAGTCACACACACACCGGCCATGCACCCCCTGGCCCCCCAAGGGCAATCACAATGCTGATACAGCCCCCAATGAAATTGAGTTTACTACCCTTGCCAGGTGGTTCACCCGGTATGGCGAACCTACGGCACGTGTGCCACAGGTGGCACGCAGTGCCCTCTCTGTGGGCCAGCGAGTCATCATAGTTCAGCTCCGCCACACATGCGCTTTCTGCCAACCAGCTGGTCTTCAGGTCTTGCCGCACATGCTCGGTGGGCATGCAGGGATCCGTGCACATATGCAGGGGGCGCTCACATGCACGGGACACATGGGAGGCACGCACTTATGCACTGGGGCATGTGGCATGATGTGGCGCATACACAGGGGCATTTTGGGGGTTTGGGCGCGCTTGCGCTTTTGGGCACTCAGTCCAGAAAAGATTAGCCATCACTGCCTTAGACTATAGGACTGAATAGATTTACGACAGCAGAAACTGATATTCTTGTTTGTTTTTATTCAGGAGAATTCTGCATCCACACTGTTACTGTTTCCCTGTCCCTCAAATGCAATTTAAAATGGGTTTGTGTTCATCTTCACTTCTGCCAATTTAGAACAGAGAGTCTGCAAGAAATGAATATCCTGAGCCAGGAGGGTGTGAGAATTGACACTCATTGTCCCACCCATGAGTTATTGCAGATCCTGATGTAGCAAAACAAATAATCATCATTCCCTCTCCCTCCTTTCCATGAACAGGAAATTCAGTCAATTGCCAGCACTCCTCCTCCATTTCTAATTCATGTTGTATCCGTGTATTTGGTCATCGGCAAAGAAATCCTTCAGGGTTGCTATGATGAAAAGCCTTCTGCAAAGCTGCCTTGCCTTTTCTTGCAACTTGTGAGGGAGAAAGGAAAATGTGTCGCCATTTTTGCAAAGGGATCTTTTTCTACAATAGGCAGATTAGGGGGAATAGATTGTAAACAATGCCTCTTCACATGGGCCCCAGGAATAGGACACCAAAGGTCAGGGCTAAGAGGTAGTGAGATGTAATAGTTCCCACAATAGGAAAAGAAATAGGCTCATAATCTGTGGCATTGCAGCATCCCAAAACCAACTGTGTTGCGAGGCTAAACAGGAGGTTAAAACCATAAATTAAACCAGAGGAGGAAACAGTTAACTAGCTCTAGGTAATGTATTTTATAACAAGAAAACCACTTTCCAGGAACAAGGACATTGTTCTGAATTTTTGCAAGCAATTTCAATATCTGGCAAATAATTTTGATTTTCATGGAACACCCCCTCCCCCTGGGATCCTTGAACCACACTTTAAGAAGGACTGTCTTAAACACCCTTGGCAATAATTATCTAATCTCTGTTTGAATCTGCGGGAGTGTGGACTCTACCATATTTTTACTATTCAAATATATCTACGGTACCTTGCTGCAATTAAAGGATTGGAAATGAAGCACCCAGAGCATCTCAAAAATAAAAGCATCCAGGGCCTTCAAATAATAAAAAAAGATTGTCCACATATATATTTAAGCTTTAAAAATATTTATTTATAGCAGCTACAAAATCAGAAATGCTCCCTATCTGAAACAACTGCAAACCTTCCTTACAGTTGAAGAACATAACTGGATTTTTGGAAACTTGGAATTCTGGAACTTGTAACCCCAACATACTTGGGAATATTAGGAATGAAATACATTTTTAGTTTTAAAAAAATCCTTTATAGTTGTCCTAGGAGGAGAAGCCTGTAGATTTTTATTCTAGTACTAGGAGACCCAGCTGATAATTAAATTGCATATTCAGGTTAAGATGGTATTTTTTTATTTGTCCAATATCTGGCTAATTCTTCTAATTAATTAACATAATTGTTCAACTATAGAACCATAGCTCTAAGCCATAAAGTGATTGGCTTAGCTTTTGCTTAATGTGATATGAAAATCTTGTGAATTGTGACTTATTAAATAGCAATAGCACTTAGACTTATATACTGCTTTACAGCCCTCTCTAGGTGGGCTAATAAGCTACAGATAAACTACAGATGAGTATAAATAAATCCTGGATAAGCTACAGATTAGTATATGTGTACACTCATACTGATATTAGTAGCTCACTATTTATAAAATTATCCAAAATATGTTTCAAAGTGCTTCTTTCATTCTTTTATGAAATATTGTAATATCATTAACTATGGGAAGGCCAGTTTGGAGTTGTGGTTAAAGTGCTAGTTTAGAAAATGGAATTTCTTAGGTAGAGTGAGGCCAGTCACTCACTCTCAGTCAAAGCCACCTCACAGGTTGTTTTTTCTTGGGGAGTAAGGAGGGAGATGGGTGCATAATGTATGCCACCTTGAATTCTATAAAATAAAAGGCAGATGCAAATTTAATACTAATAATTGTACTTAAATATTTTTCTGATGTTACTACATAGAATAGCAAATAATTTGTTCCCATTAACATTTATCCAAATCCTTTGGAGATTAACTCTAGCAGTTAAAAATTGTACACTTCTACCACTAACTTGGAGTAGATATTAGTCTCATGAATTCAATATGCAAAGAATTGCATGGCACATTAGCATTTGATTTGTCAGGTAACATCTGGTGGCTTGAATTACTTGCTTTCACATAATTGCTTCTTGCATTTGGCAGCCTGACATCAATATCTAGGAAGATCTTGAAAAAGATAATTAAGCAGCCGTATTTGTGATCACCTAGAAACAAACAAGACAATTACTTGAAGCCAGCATGGGTTTGTCAAAATACACCATGACAGACAAACCTTATTGCCTTCTTTGGCAAAGTGACTAAATTAGTGAATAAGGGAAATGCTATGAACATAGTTTTCTCAGACTTCAGTAAGGCATTGGACAAAGTAGACCAAAGCCAACTTCTTGGTAAGGTTGTGGGATACACAACCTAGTTGTTAGCCAGTCACAACTGACAGACAACCACACTTATCATGTAGTCTTCAGTAGAACTACATCTACATGGAGGGAAGCTTCGAATGGGGTACCTCAAGCATCTATTTTAGGCCCAGTACTCTTTAAAATCTTCAGAAATGATCTAGATGAGGGGATAGAAGGGGAAATTCAAATTTGCAGACCATAACAAGCTAGAGAATAGCTAATACTTTAGATGACAGACTCAGGATTCAGAAGGACAATGACAGATTTTAACACTGGGCCTATTCAAAAAAATACAATTCAGTGGTGAGAAAAAGTAAGACTCTACACATAGACAATGAAAACCAAATGCACAGATATAGAATAGGTGGTACCTGGCTCAGCAGTAATAACTGTGAAAGGAATATAGCTGTCCTAGTAGCAATACCATTTAGACTTATATACTGCTTCACAGTGCTTTACAGCCTCTCTAAACGGTTTACAGAGTCAGCATATTGCCCCCAATAATTTGGATCCTCATTTTACTGACCTTGGAAGGATGGAAGAGTGAGTCAACCTTGAGCTGGTGAGAAACGAACTGCTGGCACAATTGTGTAATTCACCATTTATGTATCAGTCAGCAATGTGCTGTACCTGTCAAAAAATATAGTACAGAAATAGGATGTATCAACAGAGGGATAGTTTCAAGATCACATTCAGTGATAGTACTACTTTATATTGCACTGGTGAGACCATACTTGTAATAATGCATCCAGTTCTGATCACAATGATGCAAAAAAGATGTTGAGACTCCAGAAAACGTGCAGAGAAGACCAACAAAGATGCTAAAAGGTCTGGAGACTAAACCATATGAAAACTGATTGAGGAAAACTGGGTATGTCTAGTCTAACAAAGAAAAGGATGAGGGGTGATATGATAGCTGTCTACTAGTATTTGAGTGGCTGTCACAGGGAAGAAAAGGTTGACCCATTCTCTAAAGTACCTGAGGAAAGGCCAAGATGTAATGGGTGGAATATTATTAAAGAGAGATTCAACTTAGAACTAAGGAGAAATTTCCTGGCAGTGAGAACAATTAATTAGTGGAAAGGCTTGCCTCCAGAGGTTGTGGGTGGTCCATCACTATAGGTTTTCAAGAATACACTAGAAAGCCATTTGTCCTGAATGATACTGCTTTAGCTGGAGGTTGCACCAGAGCCAAAGTCCCTTCCAACTCTATTATTCTATGTTCTAGACAATGACAAGATGCATCATTTGTAATTTGAAATGCACAATATATTAAGCTTTTAAATACTTACAAATGATAGTTTGATTTCTACAACACAAAGTCAAAATCAAATAAATCACATAATAGCTTGGTGAAATAAATGTAACTTAAGTCAGTCCTAAGATATTACCTCCGATCTAAAAGGAGCCAAGACAGCAGCAATTTAGAGTTTGGATGACAGAGTAAGGTAGAAATCAAAGAATATACAGTAATTCAAAATGGCACTACACACATACATGCTAGCTGTTTCTAATGAAATAAGAATCCTTGAAGCTATTTAAAGATTTCACTAAATGTAAGACAACTCTCTAGAACAAAATTAGCAAGCTTTGAACAAAAATAAATTGCCTATCTAAATGAATCATCATAATGAGAAGCCAGTCAACCTCAGAGAACCACTTAAGAAGACTAGTTTTTTGGTTTTCCTAGTTTGGAAAACCAAAATTAGCCCCTTGCAGCTAATATCAAAAATTAGATATATCCTATATTACTTCTCTGATACTAATCTTTGTCCTCCAACTAATATTTCAAATTAACAAAGAAACCTACTCAAGTAATCTTGATCTACACACCAAAAACTTGCAGGATAAATGGGACTAATTTCAGGAAAATGCATCAAGTTAGTTCCAATCATGGGTGACTTCCCAAAAAAACGACTGAAATGCAATTAAATCAGTAACCAGCAAACCTTTCTACAGCTATCCATCTAAAGCTTTTTATAAGATATACTTAAAAATTACCATTTTAGTGTAAATTTCTAAATTTAATAGAAAACTGTAAGCAATGAATTACATAATTATACATATGGACTTGCCTGTGTCATACCCCTGATTTACAAATACACAGCATTGTTCAGTTACACATTTTCTTTAAGCAACTTTTGATCTAATGATTAGATTTGTAGCCTCCCCCCATTTTTATCTCTGTCTTGACCATCTTCTTGCAGGAAGCTAACGCTACCAGGATGTCCTGAAATTCTGGCTTTTAGTTGGATTATCCAATTCCTTCCAAGCAGGTCAGATAAACAAATCTGGCATTTGGTCAGCAGCTCTTGGGGGTCTCAAACAGATGTTTTTTGCCAATCGGGAAATACTAGGGACTGAATATGGGGATTTTTTTTCAAGAGAAGTGCTTTATCACTGTTCTTCAGCCACAGACCATTTCAAAGCAAGATTGTGAAAACATAACCGATAACAACAAATCATTGTAATTCAGAGCTACCTTAGTGCTAGTTATGCCCACTTAGCGATTACTCCACATGAAAGGAGAAATAACCTGGTCTTTGTGAGGCAAATGCTTTTGAGAGAAAACGAGAAACAGAGGCTGAGTATATAGCCTTTTCCACTGTTGGAAAAGTGTAACATAGCATCCAAACAATTTGCTTCTGTGCAGTGTTTTACTGCAAAAGGACGCATCCAAGTTTTGAACAAGGGACTTGATTTTTCATTTGATCCAACCATGTCTGCCTTCTCTCTCTCTCCTCCGATCAGAAAAACAGCCGTGGCTGTAATTATGCATTTCTGTGTGCACACTTCTTTTTAAAGCTTCGCTTTTCTGGAGACGCTTTGATTTAGTAAAGTTTGCCCCAGAATAGATTCGTTTGCGAAGTGCTAAGGGAGCACTACACCTTTTGCGACGCCAGATGGTCACAGCTCCCTACAAAACCCAAAATCGCGACAGCACTTTTTGCATACAAAACTTCCTACTCCATTTTGCCTTGGGTGCGCGAGCCGACTAGGCGTGTGTATTCAGTATACCTGCTTGTCTACCTGGGACTTCAGCCAAGACAAAAAGCAAACTATTTGAGCGAAGGCGAACAGAAGAGAGAGAGAGAGTGAGAGAGAGAGTGAGTGAGAAACAAAACAAAAACCCGAGCCGCTGCCTGGCAGTCCCACCAGGCCCTCTGCCTCGTTTGCATACTGCCAATCAGCGGTTGGAAGGGGATGACGACGCTCGCTTGGGAGCCGAGGAGGGCGTGGAGGTAGGTGTCGATGGGCGATTGAGTAAGCCTGGCCGAGATTCTCCTTCGCAACCGGCGACTGTCCACCCGTGCCTGCTTGGAGCGAGGAGGTCGGCTCGCCGGCTGAGGGCTCGGTGCTCCATTGCTCCTCCCTGGGATGCCGCCGGGGCTGAGGGAGAAGCCGTGCACGGGGCGACGGAGCTCCGAGTGTGGGTTGGGAGCGGGACGCCGAGCAAGCTCGTCCCAGGAGGCGGCCTCGGGATGGAGCAGCGGCGCGCTTGCAGCCAGTGACCGGGAAGGGGGCGGGCCCCGCCAGCCGGGGCAAAGCTGTAGCGGAGGACCGAGGAAGTGACGGGCTGAAGGGGCTTTGGTCGTGGCTGACCCCGCCGTGGGGCGGCGGCAGAAACAGCGGCAGCAGCGGATGGAGCACGCCGGGGAAGGAGGAGATTCTTGCTTGGAGCGGCTGAAGAATTCTCTACCTGGACCCGCGGACCTCGTCGGGGCGGCCAGCACTCTGGAGCGGATCCTAAGGGAATCGGTCTGTCAGCGGCAGGGCTGGCTCCGGGTCTACGGTAAGAGAGAAAGGCTTCCCCGCCCCACACGCGCCTGTTTCCTGGCTCTCTTGGCGCCTCTTCTAACTCATCTCTCTCCAGCCTCACCTTCCCAACCCTTTCTGCACTTAGTCCGCGTTGCCTGCAAAATTTCCTCCCTTCCCATCTCCCTCTCCTGCCGAAGGACAAAGCGAAGCGGGTGGATTCCCATCTCCCCGGGCTAGCTAGGATGGCTCTTCTCCCCCTCCCTCCCGCTGAGTTCTTTCCAGCTGGGGTGAAGGGGGATTGGGTTGCTACACCTGGTTTCCCCATCCTTTCCACCTAACTCGCGGTTCCATCCCTTCGTTCTGGAGCATCGGCAGGTACACACATCGCCAACTTCCCTTTCCAAGCCAGCCAGCTTTAAAAATGTTGCAGTTAGAGCGTCTCTGCTCTGAAGGGTTTTTCTCTCCAGGACTGTCAAGAGCTTTTAGTATCTGGCTATAGCTGCTGCATGCAGCTGGAAGTAAAGCAGAAAAATTGTGTACCACTTTCTGACACACCTTAATCAACTGCATAACCCCACCCTGGCTTCTCTATGCAATAGTCCTTTGCGTAGTGTTTCGTCTGCTTTGTTCCGGGATACCTTCAAGCATATTATTAATGTGGCAAGATGTGTTTGCTTTTGGAACATAACTGGGTCTCATTTGTCTGGTTTGTGAATCACCTTTATTGCCCTGTTTTTAAAGGGATGCCATTTACTGAATCCTCTGCTTCCAACCCACCTTTTGGAAACAGTTGCTTTATCATTCTGTGCAGTTGTGAAGTGCAGGCACCCTCATGGTTTTCCCTCCCTTTTACCCATATAGCCATTTTGGCTTTATATCTTTATTCAGGGCAGTAATAATAATAATTTCTAAATTCCGTAGTATACTTTTGGATGAGTGGTGGCAGTTGTCTCTGAAAATACTGAAGTGTCTTATAGCTTGTGATTGCAAACTTTGGGTTTGAATTCTGTTTTAGAAGAATAACTCCCTTTGATGTGAATGCTTTTTTTTCTCATGAAGGAGATATTTCCCCCTTTTGATATTTCATTGATAATATGTAGGTTTTACATTTTATACAGAATACAGAGTTAGAAGGGACCTTGGAGGTCTTTTAGTCCAACCCCTCTGCTCAAGCAGGAGATCCAGCTATACCATTCTGGACAAATTGCTGTCCAATCTATTCTTAAACATCCATAACTTCTGGAGGCAAGCCGTTCCACTGATCAGTTCTCATTGAAAATTAATTTTGTACAGTATGTGTGTCACATGCTTGTGCTGTATTTGTTACATTTGTTGGGATGGGTATTAATTGATAATCCAGGGTTTAAGATGGTGCCTCAATGCTCTGCTGCTGTTTATCAAAAATATAACGTCATGTGATTAATGTTTTAATAGTATGTGTGATTACCCCCTTCTGGCATCAGTTGTTCCTCTTCGTGCCTTTAAAAAGTAATTCCTTTATTTTCAGCATTGTGTTAATACCTTCCTCCTCACCTCTCAAGTTCAGAAGTACTATTGTTTATATTTGTTGTCAGATCTCTATATAGCTATGCCATTGGATCCAGCAGCAGGTAGAAATATTTTTAAATCGCCAAAATTATTTTGTGTATGAATTTCTCCTGGATTTGGGGAAATTGTAACCACATGTTCATAATCCAAGATAAGGCTTTATTACTAATATTAATTTAAGGGAATTTCCATATTTGAACCTTCAATAGTTTGAAGGCATTCAAATTTGTCTTCATTTCTAATATTGAAAACAATAAGAGAAAATTACTATGCTGCCTCAAATTGCTGCAGTTGCAGCAATAAATTCTTCATTCTGTGAAAAAGAGAATGAAAGGGAAAAAGACTGTACCTCTGACACTTTCTACCTCTCTTGACAATTTCACTCTGCTCTGCTCTGTTTGGCCTAAGTGAAGGGCAGCTTCAGAACCATTAAGTTGCTCTTAAGAGTCTTTCTCAGGACCTAAAGTTTAGAAATAGGAAAGAGGAATAAGGGAAGTAGTTTCTCCAATGGGAAATAAATCACCCTGTCATAAAATAAGTAATGAAAGCTAGCTTTGCATCAAATTCAATATATAGCATTTAAGAAGAAAATAAATCGGTTTAGCTCTCTGGCTAATAGTGGTGAAACACAGAAGCCTGAAAAGGATCTCAAACAGAAGCCATTCTTTTGAGCATAATTGCTCAAAAATGTCTTAGTAAGTTCAATAGAATTTACTTTCAGATGTGAAGGTAGGTTCATAGAACTTTTTAAAAAGACTGGTAGGGAATCATTATTTCAGAATATGCTATAAAATATTAAGATGCTGAAAATTATTAGCAAGCTGTCCATTGTGCTAATTTTGAATAAATCAGTTATTCACTTGAAAGCAATGTGAAAACATTATGATCTGAAATCCTATCAGCTTGGGCTCTGTATTTAAGCCCTGTTGTTTATAAGAAATTGGAAACAGGACCATTTTGTTTGACCAGTTTTGACCCACCCATCCACAGATATTGCTTCTCCTCTGAGATAGGATGAGTCCTCACTTTATTAACACTTCATAAACGACCCAAAACAGAATTATTTAGAATAAAGTTTTTGCTGAGATTATTATCATTTACTGGATTCATTTTGTTTATTTTTGAGGTCTTGCAATTTGCATGCATATATTTCCAAGTTATTCTATTCCATTTACAGGATATTGCATTGTGAATATTTTAATGAATTGGATGATGTTGTAAATTGCCAAGAGACATTTGACTGTGGTAGGTGATTTAATATATAAGTATGAATGGGCAGAGTATAAACCTCATTTTCTTCTCTTTCCAGATGTATTTTCGATTATTATTAATGACCTGCTTGAAGATATTGCCATTGTTCATCATGTGCTTTTGTACTTACTGACTTGCATTCATTTGGTATCTGTATTTATAGCAAAGGTTGTTGAGAGACTGGAAAAAGGATGTCAAATTCTTTAGTGATCTGGCTGATGTACAAGACTCAATGTTATTTCCTATTTCTTTTTCAAGCCTTCCCTGGTATGTAACCTCCTAAAATAAATCTGTATCAGTATGCCTCGCCTATTCCCATACTCAGATTTTTATAGCCTCATATGTTCTCTGTGATAAAAATGCTTCATGATTCAGTCTTAAAACCAGCAATTTAAGATAGTGAATATTGCCTTTATGCCTGTTTTGTTCCAAACTATGTCAGACTGCATAGTCCTTTCCCTCTGAGGGAGCAATTCACTATTTATTTCCTTGTTTGTTATGCAAGGGAAGCTAATACAAATGTTTTGCTGAAGACTAAAATATTACTGGACTTCCAGGCACTGCTGAAACATAAGCTTGGGCAGTTGCTGCCAAGTTAAACCCAGACAATAAGGGAGATGAAATGAGTAATCTGGTAATATTTATTTGACTAGGTCTTGTTACTATAAAAGTGTGGTAATATCATGTATACTTCCAGGCAAACTGCCATATCAAATAATTTGCAATTTGTCAATATGTTAGATTAAAATTATTTGTCTCCATAGAATGGAATGGCCACTATTGACTTCTACTGAAAAAGTTTAAGATGCTATAAGCCATGACAAAAATAAGGGAAGCCAGCTTTTGACTTTAAGCATAGCTACAATACTTTAGGTAAAAACATTTTTTAAAGGACTTCTGGGGGCTCCCCAGGCCCTCTTAGGATTCCGTGAAATAAAAATTATTTATCAGATATTAAAGATTGCAAAAGTTTAAAACCATCACATTCTTATTCTTACTTTTGATTTGTTAAACAAATATAGGGCTTTTCCATGAAAAATATGTTAATATATAATGGGTTTAATTTTATTATTGTTACATGATTTAATAAATATTCTACAAATGCGTCAGTTGGGAAGTGGGACAAGGTCCTGAGAACAAAAAGTTTAAGAAGCCTTAGGTTATGTTCTGGCTCAATAGCATTGGCTATGGCTGCTCTTTTTCATTTTCATACTTAATTGAGAGGCAGAGTTAATTAATTTGCCTGAGAGGCAGAAAGAGCCCGTTACTAAGAATGTCTAAGAAAGGCTGCTCTCTATCCCAGAACTGGTGTTTCCACTATCCTGGGATAGAGGTTTCCATTCTTTTCCCCTCCATAATCTGTACCTGAATCTGTGAATATGCCTTTGATAGAACATGATTGACCGTTTCTCTGAAAGAAAAAGAATAAGGGTGAGAACAACAACTCTTTCTGTGGACCAGAATTAAGAAGTATTCCATTGTCCCTTCCTGGTTTGTTGACAAGGAAAGCCATGGCGTTAAAAGTCCTTTGTGGTTCCTGTTGACATATGGAAAGGAGTTATAGGAAAAAACAACCTGGATATAAATTATCAAAAGAACCTTCTCTGATAACTCTCATAGAAAAACCTAAGAAGCCATGAGTTCTTGCTTATAATTATCTTATTATTATATGAATCCTTGTCCTTTCTTCCTAGCAGAATGGACTCCTCACCACCCTCCCACTTCCACTGTGCAAGAGCTTTCTATCTTTTCGTTTCCAGTTATCACTGATAAAGAGGTTGCATTCCTCATAGTTTGGGGGATCCAATAGCAGGATTTCATTGCATTTGCTTTTTCCATGTTTTCTCTTGCTGTGAACTAGAATGATTGTTGGGCAATGAACTAGTTCACTTCACAAAGTTATAATTAGTTCTGTGCTTTTGGGAAATTCAGTGTTATTTCTGAATAACCACATATTCTAAGACACAAATATTAGAAACATTAGCAATTGAATGCTGAATATTCCAAAATTAGCTACCATGTAAGATGTTGATAAATCTCGGTATCCTGCATATTGATAGACTATTAGTAGATAGTCCTAAAAATGGCGGATGCTCTGTTATATATTCATATATCTCTTGAAATTAAAATCTATGAAAATATAGTGCTCTTTATTTTCCAAGTGTAACTAGCAACAGAATATCCAAAGAAACAAATAATTATTTTTAGCTTATCCTAAAAATAAAAATACAGGATCCTGATTGGTTTAAGTGGACAAAAGAAGTACATGATCGGATGTATCTGACTGTTTTAATATATAATTATGAATTTTATTTTGTTTTTTCATTATGCTATTGCATGTATGTTACTTGCATGGTAAGCATTGTGGAGCACTATAAAAGTGTGTGTGTGTGTGTGTGTGTAATTTGGTCTTATAGCCTGTATTAGCCAGAGTACACTGGAAAGAGCCAGGGATGGTTCTTGTTTTTGTCATAAATAATGCTGGAAGGGAAGCTTGATAAATTCTAAGTATAGTACATTTTTCTAACATTACAGTCAAGGGAGCGATTAATATAATGACAATTCACTGTTCAATTTTTCCCATAGGTTCATTCAGGTGCAGAGATAAAATGGTAAAAAATGTATTTTCCAGAAACTAAATTAGATGTCTATGTAAAAACAGTTACGTTTGAAATAAATTTTGGACCTTATCTTGGATCTCATTAACCTTGTGTGGTATCGCTCTAGGAACTGTGTACCACTTAGCATGAATCTCTAAGGAGCATTCAGGGACAGGAATGTGATGGATTTAGTAGTAATGCAATATTATCACCACTGAGACTATTGATAGTTCTGTAGAAAAAAATGCAAGATGTAATACCAGAGATTCTGGCTTGTGGTTTCAGTGTTTGCACATTAAGGAAGAAATCTAACTTACCAGTGGTCTAGCACTACTGCCCAAACCTGGCTCCTCCCTGGGAGTGGGTATATGTAACATATCACAAAGGTTTATTTAACATGTGTCATGAATCACAGACCCTGGCTTATTTATCTTGGCTTACAAAAGAACATAATAGGCAAATAAGCCATTGTTTGTTATGAAAAAGTAAATGGATGATCTGAAAACCTAATAAAGGTTACATGGAAACCTATAAAAATGTTGCAGTTTTCACAGTAATACATTGACATTTAATCAACTGGTATTGGGAAAAGCTGTCTTAAAATTTTATATACCAACATAAAATATCAAGGGCATGTGTGCAGATCATATTCTTTTAGATTCATATTAAATACACTTATTACAGTTACTTTCATAAAATTTGATTATACCTAGATCAGGTGAAGACTCAAAAGCTGATTTTTGCTACAACTAGCCATGATAATACTTAGAAGGTTATTATTAATGTTCCTGTTGATCGGTATCTGATATTTTTATCATTCTTAAGAAAAGTAGCAAAATTAAGTAAATCTACAGCTGATTCAAATGTGAGACTGTTTGAATTGATTTTGTCTCTTAGCTATGCAAGACAAGATATCCTTTATTGTCACTCTTTTCTGTGAACATACTGGAACACATTAAAAAATGAAATTCTGCTGCCTGCTCTCAAAGGAAAATATGTATGTATGTATATATATACATACACACACACACACACACCCATACACATACTTGCACACACACATTCTACACACACACACACACTAATCACAGTCCATTTTGAATACTAAGTGGAACAAAGAGTTGACAATTAACAAGGTCGATACTATATGGTACAAAGCTATTACAGAATCTAGTTGTTCTGCTTCAGATAGCACAAAGTCCCCTGGTCATGTGGCACTTATATGCTATGTCCTGGAGAGAAAGAAGTGAATAATCTTTTCTGCTGTCCTACCCACTCTGCACAGCCTTCTCCAAAACAGTAATACAATACGACAGGATGCTTTCAATTGTCCCTCTATAGAAAGTGGTAAGGATAGGGGAAAGAAGATGTGTTCTTCTCATATAGCACAGAAAATGCAGCTGCTGTTATGCCCATTTCACCAATGTCTCTCTGTTGAGCAACCAAGCTAATCTGCTCATCAGCTGCACACCCAGAAACCTGATACTACTAACCACCTCCACAGCTGAATGTATATACCGTATTTTTTGGAGTATAGGACGCTTCAAAGTATAAGATGCACCTAGCTTTTGGGGAGGGAAAGAAGAAAAAAAATCTGCCTGCCTCCCAGCAAACAGCAAACAGTACAGATGATACACACTGTTGCTGTGTATTTCTGTGCATGTGTGCCTGATCCATAGAAATAGCAAAGAATTGGAAAATGTACATTATGGCAGTATATTAATGCTTAATGTTTTCTTAAATGTAGTCACACTCACTCCTCCCAATTATTTAAATAATCTACTCCAAACATGACTAAGTCAGGGTCTAACTCAGCTCCCTTATCTGAATACTACAACAGGACACTGTTACATTTCAGACTATACTTGTACAGATGCTGTTAAAATTAATGTGGCTTTCTGGAAGTATACATTATTCTCTGCTATTTAAAAGATACAATAGCACCTCTTCAGATCAAGTATTTATTTTAAAAAGCTTCTTCATTTTGTTAAGTTGTTTAGAAAAATAATAAAGCAGTCTTTAGAAAATAAGTCTAATAATTTGAACATTCTATAGGCATTTATAGTTATAGAGTTACCTCCTTGCAGCAAACAACAAACAGCCAGTTTCAGCACATCCTGATTAGCAGAAGAAAATAAAAATCTGCCTCTACCTCCCAGCAATTTGCTTTCTTGCAGTTTCAGTTTTAGCACATGCTGCCTTCCTGCAGCCTGAATCAGCTGATGGTCGGGAGGCCATAATCAGTTGCTTGTGCTAATCAAGCTCTGCACTGTTTGCTGCAAGGAGGTAAATTGCTGGGAGGCAGAGGCCAAAGGGTGGGTGGGACTCCATTCAGTGTATAAGACGCATCCAGGTTTTCACCCTCTTTTGGGGGGGGGGAGAGCATCTTATATTCCCAAAAATACGGTACTTATGCATTAGTAATTGTAGACAAAATGAATCGTTTTGATTTATAACCCTTAACAAACTATAGTGAACTGTACCTTTCTGTTCTTTTTAATCATAATTTTAACAAATGTTCAGAATGTCCTTCGAAAGTATGTAGAATATGGTTTGTGGCTGTAACTTCCTCCCTCTAAAGATTGTCATCTAATTCGATTTGACAAGTATTTATTGCAAAAATTATATCATTAACAGTATACAGGAAAAAAACTTTCTGTCCCTAGGCTTTCTATGGATTCTCAAACCATATTCTGCTTATTTGGGAATTAGAAAAAGCCCGGCATAAGATAGCAATAGCACTTAGACTTATATACCACTTCACAGTGCTTTACAATCCTCTCTAAGGGGTTTACAGAGTCAGCATCTTGCCCCCAACAGTCTGGGTCCTCATTTTATTGACCTCGTAAGGATGGAAGGCTGAGTTCAACCTTGAGTTGGTGAGATTTGAACTGCCAACAACCTGCAGGTAGCAGAAGTAGCCTGCAGTATTGCATTCTAACCACTGTGCCACCATCATGCAAAGGGTATTCAGTTCCGACTTACAAAATGATGGATCCAAATATTGACCTTCATGGTGAACCTTCATGTTGACACTTTGTACCAAATTCCTCTAGAATACCCTCTGCCGCTGAGATGAGATTTAAGCCCTAGGACAGTGATGGCGAACCTATGGCATGTGTGCCACAGGTGACACGCGGAGCCATTTCTGAGGGCATGTGAGGCGCTGCCCTGTAAAAAACCAACCCAACGGGCAAATCGGAAGTGTCTTCCGGTTTGCCCGTAGGGCCGTTTTTCTGCCTCCGGAGGCTTCAGGAGGCGTCCCTGACGCCCCC
>JANHFT010003901.1:76501-91240 GCA_032467955.1 Pseudoxenodon macrops
CTGCTGCCTCGTGGAGCAGGACTCTGCAAGACAACAAGCCTTGCAGAGTCCTGCTCCATGAGTTTAGCTGCTCGGCCGGCGTGAAGAACAGGGAGGGGAGGCAGCGGCGGGGGGACATCGAGTCCCACGCTCGCCACCTCCTGCACCCCGAAAATAATAAGTCCCCCCCCGATAATAAGGCCAAGGCCATATTTTGGGGTTCAAAAGAAAATAAGACCCTGTCTTATTTTCGGGGAAATACGGTACTTCTACTGCAGACCTGAGGCTGGAGCATCAGGCCACCCCACAGTTTCCTGTGAACATTGAGCAGCTGATTTCTTCAGCCATTGAAAGGGGCATATCTGCAGGCCTTCAGCACAGGGCCTCCACTGCCACCCGACCTTTCTAGGCAGCCCCTGGTTCCACAGGCCCAGTCCTCTCAGGTGGACTTCAGGCCATTGGGTCTGAGGGACTATTCCCCCTCTTCCCCTGACCAGGCCTCTCTCTTAGGAGAGGATCAGGAACAGGAATGTGAGGACGAGGGGTTGATGCCAGACCAACTTCCCTTTGTAGGTCTTTTTCGTCCCTAGCTGTTCCGGTCATTACTCTTTAAGGCCAAATCCATCATGGGCCAGGGAGTTCCCTCAACCCCTCAGGAGGCAGGCCCCTCTACCTCTGACTCTATTTTCTGAACCTACAGTTGAAGCAGAGGTGGTTCCAGGACCCAAGATGTTCCAGGACATGTCCAGCGACAGTGGTCTAATCCAGGGGCGGGTCCTTCTCTGGGCCCATTGGACAAATGGTTTTTTACATTGGCCTGAGCTATCCCAGATTTTGCAGGCCCCCTCCATCGATGCCCCATCCTGCGATTGACCTCCACTTCTCCAGTCACTGGACCCCCAGAGGAGGCTCTACTTGTAGAGGACAGGAGGGCTGAACAAACCCTGGTCAAGGCTCACCAGGCTTCGGCTTGGGTGGTCAAGGCCTCATCTACTCCTCTTTTTTCAACAGGGATGCCATCATGTGGCTTAGGGAGTTGCAGGGTAGGATTCCCCCCTCTGATGTACAGGCTCACCAAGATTTAGTCAAGCTCTATGCAGCCCTGGAATTTTCGGCGGATGCCACCTTACATGCCACTCCGGGCCTCCTCTACGCATTTCCTCCTCTTCCTTTGATTCCCAGGGTCATACAGAAACTGTTGGACAGGACGGGTTGATCAGAGGCCTGGCCCCAAACACCTTGAGGAGACATGTAGCTGCCCTTTCCTCCATTCTAACTTGCGGGGAGTCAATTTCCCTGTTCCAGTGCCCAACCATTAAGCAATTTCTCCATGGGATCTCAAATATCAGGCCTCCTACGGTCCAGTTTCCCTTCCTGGGATTTTCCCAGGGTCCTCAATTCCCTCACCGGGTCTCCCTTCGAGCCCCTCCGGGAGGTCAGCTTGGGACATTTGTCATACAAGGTGAGACAGAAAACTCTGTATTTTCCACCCTGATAGGGTAGTTCTGCGATTGGATGCTACGTTCATCCCCAAGGTAAATTCAGCCTTCCACAGGGCTCAAGAGTTAGTCCTCCCGGACTTTTGTCCAAACCCCTTGCATCGCTTGGAACGGAAATGGCATTCCCTGGATGTGTGTAGGGCCCTTCACATCTACCTCAAGCAAACAGCTGTAATCAGGCGCCCTGAGGCCCTTTTCATCTCCTTTCAACTGGGTAACAGGGTTTGCTACTTTGGGCCAGTGGATCCGGGCCTGCATTTCTATGGCCTATCAGACCCTGTCCCTTCCTGTCCCTAGAGGCATCACAGCGCACTCCACCAGGAGTGCTGCCACCACAGCTGCCTGGTCTACCCAGGCTTCCCTGGCCGAGGTTTGCAGGGCCACCATCTGGTCATCGGCTTCTCCCTTCATACGTCACTACAAGGTGGACGCCTATGCGTCAGCCAACGCTTCATTCAGCAGGAGGGTATTGCAAGGGGTCCTTTCGGGCTCTCCAGCACCGGACCTCACTCTGCCCTCCCTGTAACGCGTCCATCCCATGCCTGGATGCTATATCCACCCTAATGGAGAAGGGCCGTTGGTCCTACCTGACACGCTCCTTCTCAGATGGGTGGATATAGTATCCAGCCCCACCCTTCTGGAGGTTCGGTCTGGTTCCAGGGGGATGCCTTTGCAGGCGGGTGGCGGGGTCCCTCTCCTTTTTCCCTTGCCCTCTTTCCTGCAGGCGGTGGCTTGATCTGGAGTGCCTTTCTACTTCGCTGAGTTCCTGGATCCCTTTGATCCTGTTGCGGGCACGTCGGTCTGCGATTTGTCCTTCATCGAAAAAAGCGGGAAGGACTGGAGGACGAGGTGTGTCCTAGAAAACTGCAGACTCGGTCCTGTTGGATGACAGACAGAGCAACCCATGCCTGGATGCTATATCCACCCATCTGAGAAGGAGCATATCAGGTAGGACCAACGCCCCTTCACTCCTACGAATCCTCGGAATACGAATATAGTAGGCAGGCTCCATTACATTTGTAACTCGAGGACTATCTGTACATTATTTGGTATCTTAATGCCAGGCACTTTCAGTCTTTCTCCGATGAGTTTTGACAGTAGGGAATGGCTGAAAATAGAAGTCTGGAATGCAGTTCAATGCAAGGATAGGAATAGACATGGGCATGCAAGAGCAATCTGTAAGCAGGGATCAAGGTTTATCACTTCAGCTGTAATCCTCTGCATGGAACCGCTCTTTAATTAACATATAGGATTGCATTGCAAGAGTACTACATCATTTCAGCTCAATAACAGTTTTGCTTTTAAAACTTAAGGCCAGTCTGTTTTCTTCTTCTTGAATAATGAAAACTCTGTTCGCCTACATGCACTGAGAGAAACCTTTGTATCACACAACTCTTAAATGTCACTTTTATGAGAACAGGGCAAAAGGTCTAAAGTTTAAAAGCAGGATACATGCCTGAAAGCTATTCTTTTTTTTTCTTTTGGAAAACACTCTGAAAACTACTGAACCAAATTCCTAGATAAGGAGGAACATTTGCCTCTGCTTTCAGAAAATATCTACTTTTTCTTTTATACATATATAATCTTTTGCTCCTGATAAATACATCATAACAATCCTGTATCACTTGCTGATTGGGACTGGCAGAGAACATATTATTTTTTGAAGTTTATTTCAAACTCAGCATAAACACAAGAAGTTTTAATTAGTGGCACCTGCTGTTTTATTGTGTTTCATGGAAAATATTGAATGGATTGTAATTGCACAATATGCATTTTTAAAATTCTCATCTCTTTGGCGTTACAAGAGATTTTGTAAGGATCTTTTAAATGCATAAAAATAGGTCTGAACAAAATAGAAAAACAGCAGTTTTGCAACGAAATGGGGGGGGGAAGTAATATAATAGTGACACAGGAAATTGTTTTGTGCTGTGTAAGGCTATTGATTGATTGGTTCATCTCCTTGTGCAAGTTCCCATCAGAAGTGGTTCTGGAGTGCTCCAATACAGTTTTTGTTTTTGTTAGCCCCCCTCCCCCAGCTAAGAGGCCAGGCCGCTTGATATATAGTAAAATAGTTATAGCCCTCTAACTATAAAACAGCACTTCAACAGAGAAGATGACTTTAGTTTTGTATTCAGTAGGAGTTATCTATTAATATAAATATGTAAGGAAACTATGCAGAGCACGACTTCATTGAAGTTTTTTGGACCTCTTTTCCAGCACCAACCATAGGAAGTCTATATTTTTTGGTCAGCAGCATTCTGAACCACTGCTCAACTATCTCTCCAGTGTAGGTGCAGATTTATATGGCTCTTTTTAAAGTGGCAGGTTTTAGTGATCCAATTGGTTGTTTGTGATAATTCTAGATATTTAATACAGGTTGTTTTTTTTAATAAAATGGGCTCATTAAGAATAGATAGACGTCAGGTGAAAAATCTGAATTCAAGTAAAACTAGTTAATGTTTTATTAAACATTTCATTAATAGAGTAGAAATGATAGCCATAAACCTTAAATTTGAGGTAGGTTTGCACTCTGAATTATGATGTGGCTTGTAATTACCATGATCACCATTAGGCCATAGTAACTGATTGATACAAGTAATCCAGTGGTGGGTTTCAATTTTTTTTACTACCGGTTCTGTGGATGTGGCTTGGTGGGCGTGGCTTGGTGAGCGTGGCAGAGGAAGGATACTGCAAAATCCCCATTCCCTCCCCATCAGCTGGGACTCGGGAGGTGGAGAATAGATGGGGACAGGGCCAGTCAGAAGTGGTATTTACCGGTTCTCTGAACTACTCAAAATTTCCGCTACCGATTCTCCAGAACTGGTCAGAACCTGCTGAAACCCACCTTTGAAGTAGTCCTCAGCCTAACACATACTTGAATCTAGAATTATGACCATAAATCATTGTAAGTAAGTCACCACATGACTAAGCCTGATTATATGACTGTTTTGTGGTGGTCATTAAGCTAATACAGCAGTCATTAAGCAAACACTGTGATAGTTAAATGAACCTGTTGTCTCCAGTGGGCTGGGTTTTTTGCCAGAAACTAGAAGTAAATGCAAGAAACCAGCAAAACTTGCCAAAAATCATGGTTATGTGACCGCAAGACACTGCAAATGACCATAAATGCAACTGGTTGCCAAGTGTCCAAAATCAATCACTGACCAGGCTGCTGCTATTGGAACTCTGAAACCAAGTTGTAAATACCCTTTGGATATCCTTGGTGGGGGGGAGAGCAAATGGTCACTATGGGACTGATCTTTAAGCAATGGCTACCTATACATAGCCTTGTTATTAATTATGATGTTCAGCAAAACTGGACTTTCCTTAGGCACCAAAATTTGTAATCTCCAGAACTTCCTGAGACTATCCCACCTCAAATCATGTGAATTTTTTCTTTGATATTTATTTATCTGTCCCAACTTCTGCAGTGCTTCTATCTAAGAAACATTATGCTGGAAATATGCACGTAAAGCTCCACAAAGCAAAACGCATTCGTTTCTTTCTTTTTTTTTACTCATTATGGTGCAATGGTCCTCTATCTAGATTATGTTGGCAGATATCCTTTATGACCTAGTTTCTCATTTTTTCAACAAGGGCGTCACTCACCAGATAAATTCTTTGGTGTCTTTTTGAGATTCACAATAGAGCGTCTGGCTTCATATTGAGCTTAATAAAAATAAGAAAAAGCTTTGTATCTTAGACAGGGTGATATGTGACTTGGCCACTTATATTTGTTTTAAAGCATTCTGAAGGATAAATATAGGTCCCATTCTTGTATCATTAAAGCAGCCACATCCTTTGCTATACTCACACTACTTTGAAGTTTGTCAGTATTTGTCTGCGTGTGTCCTGCCAATCCCACCAGAAGCATATCAGTGCAGATATATCTATGCACATATGTACATATACAGTGCACTGACAATCAGGAACAGATTTTAAAGTAGCCACGTGAATTTTCCAAAGGATGGGGGTGTTAACACATCTCAGAGGGATATTTCAGTTGTGCTAACATGATTTGCAAAGTGCCCCTTTAAAATGCTTTGCACAGTTAGTGTTGCTATAGTTAAAAACTAGCATATGTTTCAATGATTGAAATAATATAGAAGCTGGCTCAAATTGTTTCAGGCTATGGTTTTTAATTTAGAGATTGAAATTTGTGCTAAAAATGGCATTTCTAACTATCAACCTATTTCCCCCCTCTTTCTTAGTCTAAAATAACCAATAAAAAGTGACAGAAAAGCTATAATAAATTTGTTTTCGTCAACTGACTTCCTCACAAATAAGATGCAGAATAAATTATTACTGTCATACTGCTCTTCCACAATCATGAATTCATTGAGACATAAATATTAAACCACAATTTGACATAAGCATACATTGTGGTTTGGCTTTGAGGCATATTTCAAAAGCCTTTGCTTGCAGTTCAGAAATCCTAACCCTAACCATGGGTTATGAATCTGCATCTTGACAAAACTGTGGTTAATCTTAATTATGTTTTGACATTCTGTTTCTAGTTTAAATTAACCAGAGTTTAAACTAGGATAAATGAAGTAAATATTGAGACCATACATTTATCATTTGATTCTATGTTCATTCTACTAAATGTAAAACTCTTAATTAATGAGTCACGCTGGCAGTTTTGCTGGATTAATTAATATGTGTTTTCATCCTTCCCTTTCCCCTCCCCTCATCAAGATTGCAATTTTTTAACTTAAAGTGAATATTATTGGAGTACTATTTTTAGCTTTTTAAATGGTTCTCATTTATTGCTTCTAAAATGTATTCTTGATTTTTTTCATATTTAAAAATAATTCCCTATTGAATTATGTAATCCATTCTTCCTTCTAAACTTTTGTTTTTGAAAAAGTACCATTACGTATTTATTTCCTTCCTGAATGTTTAATATAGGAATGTATGTGTATATTTAATATATTTCTCTTAGGATAAAGATTAACATTTTCCTAAGTTTCCCGTTCAGAGGTGGGTTCTGAATCTTCTGACTGCCGGTTCACTCAGGGTTGAGCCTTGAGCGCGCGCGGGGCAATAAAAAAATAGCTTCTGCACATGTACAGAAGCAAAATCCAAGACAGCAGCACCCAGGGAGATACCGACAGAACCGGCTCTGTGATGTCATTGTAGAGTTACTCCCGGTTCTATAGAACCAAATAGAACCGGTAGGAACCTACCTTTGGTCCTGTTGGAAGTTATCACTACCCCCCCTCCTAGAGGAATGAAATATTTTAGGAAATATTAAAAAAGCAGAATATTATATTTCCTTGGATGAAAAATTGAGAAACATGTTTTAGGCAGGAAACAGAGTCACTCTTAATAGCCACCACCTTTGCCAATGGGCCATTAAGAAGCCTGGGACAGTCTATTCTACATAACAAAGATCTACCTAAAAATTAGCTAGGACCCCCGCCCCCTGGGAGTCTGACCACCAATCAGAGTGCATTTCTTATACAGGAACAGGAAACACTGAGGTGAAGCCCAACAGAGGGTATAAAAAACTCAGGGACTCCCAGCAACACTTTCTTCTTTTGTTCTTCAACATCTTGAAGCATGTGATCGCTTTTTCTATTCAGGAACTCAAGCCATGTGCTCCTGTCCACCATTAAACCATATTTCCAAGCAGTCTCCATGTTTCCAGTGTATTTTTCTCCATTTGAAACTGAACCCAGAAGGATATTTCTTCCAGCAGTCCCAAAGAATTCTTACTTAAACAATTATTTTAACCAACAAAATCCATTTTCTGACATATCAATTCCACATTTAAGGAATAGGAAAGGCTTGAATTCAGTAAGCTGAAGTACTTCAGGATCTGAAATAGGGTTTTTATACTTTGAATTTTGCCTTTTTAAAGTGGCATAAAATCAATCATTCCAGATTTTGTTTAAGAAAAACCATATCTCCGTTTGACCTCATGAATTATATGAACATGCTTTTTGAGTAAAGCAATACAAGTGTACGTATGTTCTTAGATAACCAGATGTCCTATCTAGCTTTAGAATATTTCAGGTTTTTTTAACCCATATTAAAAAAGCCATATAACAGCTTTTGACATTTCTTAAAGGTGACATCTCTTAGGTGAATAAGCAACATCTGAAACAGGAACAAATTGTGGGAGAAGTGACATTTTGATAGCTGCCACTCTTCCAAATGAAGTAATCCAAAGGTTTTGTGAAGAGGTTAATTTAGTTTGAACTTATTGAATTAATTGGATTATGCACTGTGCAGACAGAAAAATTGTAGAAGATAATAGTAGCAAATGAAGAATTAGAATTACTCAGTTAATTAAAATCCATTGGGTACCTCCACACTAACTGATGTTTACAATAGTGCAAGTCTTGGGGAGGATTTGAGTTAATTTGGACACTTAGGAAATGTATACAATTTGGAGGGGGGGGGCAACATTTCCATAAGTGTTTTTTTCCTCAAATGCAATGGTACTTTGCCTCCCCTATGACATACTTAACTAAACTGAAATACCTAAACACCAAAGGGAGTTTACTTTGGCATGATGTCATGTCTTCCTCTCAGCTGTCCTTGAAAGCTGATACAGGAAGATTCCTTACCAGGAGAGACAATGGACATTCAGAAACAATGGAGCATGTGCTTCTAGGCAATCATACTGGCATCATCGCACCATTATTGCATAAATCCCCAGGGCACACAGGAGAATTCTACACTACTCTGTTACTTTTAGATACCAATCCTGCTTCAACTAACAACAGGTAATGATGCCAGGTTCTGTGCAAGAGCACTAAAAATTCATTGGATGATGACCTGTGCTATAAACTAGATATATTGAACACATAGTTCACCTAATTAGAGTATTTTGTAACTCAATATAGTCTTCCTTGTACTAAACCTTTATGCTAAGCCCATCTAATGTTCCTATCCCTTCTCTTCTAGATTCTTGCTTTTTATATATACTTTTAGTTTTTAGTTTATATATCTTTTATCTATTCCAGTTTTTCATATTTTTTTAGAGTTTGATCTTTGCTCTTGCACACAGTTAGTCATATGTAGAGACATTCAGAGCTGATTTGCCAGGTAGGTTTACAATGAAACTTGTCACAGGGTAGGAAATTTAGATTTTCAAATACAACTGTAGTTGTGAGAAGAGTATAAGGCAATATATTCTGCTTTAACACCAGTTGGGTGAAATATTCTGGGGCATTAAATCATTTTTAATTCATTTATAAATTGAAATAAATAAATATCTCCCTTTTTATTTTTGTTTCTCCTGTATATATTGCCGATTCATCATATTTGCTATTTGCAACTGCTGTTCAATTATAATTTTTCGCTCTACTTGAGGCTTAGCCAGTCCGATATGTGACTTTCACGACCAAATTTTTCCCTTTCCAGTGTAGTACACAAAGTATCAGATAGCATGCAACTTTATTTCGTGCAAAAGCCACTTGCTTGTTATTAATTAATTTATTGTTTATTTTTAAATGTATTTTCCCTAAAATGCTCTGATTTAAAAGATGCACAAAGGCATTTTAAAAAAATGTTTGAAAACAATATAACCAAATAACAATAGAACCTAGACAAATGAAAATTCCATTTCTGCAGTAAGCAGATTACTATTACCAAGAGTTGCCTGGATATTTTTAGACTGTTCATTGTTAAAAGACTAATCTGCTTTGGAAGAATTAAACCATTCAGTAAATAGAAACATGATTAATGATGTTATGCGAAGAGCTTAAAAATACTTCTAAAAAAGAATTGTAATTAAAAACAAAATGTAACCTGAACACTTTCCAGCATCTGTCTTACTTTTAAATAGTACTCAACTTGCACCATTTTGTTGATGAATGCACAAGAATGGAACTGCCATAAACACATTACTTCTTACAAGATGTCCATGAAGGTCGAAGAGATATTCCTGTTCGATAGTACTCTATGAATGCCTTTATCCAGAAAACATGGAAATGCAGACATTATAAGTGTCTATATGATAATACTATCAGAGGTACTAAAGAAACAGCATGATTCAAAAGTGGCATCATAATATTGCAAAGGGAGCAGGATATGATAGAACTGCATGTTTGCACAGTGTCAATCTGAAATGGACTTTCCAAATTATGAATGCATTTGCTTTTGAGCCCTTCTTAATAGAGGTTCTTTGTATTACTTCAATAGTTGCCAGTATACTTTGGAATTATGAACAAAATTAGATGTGTGACACTTTGCTCTTACAATTACGAGATGAAAAGGATCCTGTGGGATCTGCATTTAATCAGAAACACTTTAAGTAAAACTGAAATGACATGCTCTATATTATATCATGCTGGAGACTGAAGTCTAGCTACATGACCATTTAGTTACCAAGTGAAAAAGGAAGTAGATTCATTTACGAAACATTCCGTTAGCATGTCAGGAAGAATTGTATCCCCTGTTGGCTATTTAAAGGGTGCCCATTGTTTGAAACAAAATTAATTGAGAGGTGGGGGTAGAATGCCTGACAGACGACAATGTCATCTGGCTGTAAATAGAAAACCACAGAATTTACACTGGAACCAAATTACACTTGTGTTGCCAAGATCTGTAATAGATATCAACGGAGTATCTGAAGTGTGACCCCCACAGACATGGAAAAAAGCAAGCTTACTTTACAAGCACACCCAAAGCTCATTCTCATGCTGAGCTATGCCTACTTTTCTCCAGAAATTACAAAATGATCCGTCAGAAGAAAGTTGTTACTTTCCTGCTCTTAGTTGAATTCCAAAATCCTGAATATGAATACCATAACTTAAAGGTAATAGGACCTTGTTGGCGAACCTATGGCACGTGTAGCCATATCTGAGGGAATGTGAGGCATTACACTCTGTCAGCTCCAGCGTGCAGACGTTGGAAGACCAGCTGATTGTCGGCCTTCTTGAGTGGGGGAGGCCATTTTCGCCCTCCCCAGGCTTCAGGAAGCTTTCCTGAAGCCTGGGGAGAGCGAAAAACAGCACTGAGGCTTCAGTGATGCATGTGCGCATGTGCGGGGGGCAGCGTAGGGGGGCAGAGTGCACATGCCCGGGGGGAGGGCATTGCATTATGGGTGTGGACACGTGCAACAACTGCCTCATTTAACAACAGAAGTTCCAGTTCCGATTATGGTTGTAAATTGAGGACTACTGGTAATGGAAGAAGTTCAAGCTTGTTTAGAAAATTCTTTGGAAAAACGTAAGTGTCACTGTTCTGAACTGAAATGGACAAGGCTTAGTATATACAGTAGTTACAGATTTGATCTTCAATAGAAAGAGAAGATTGCTGACTTTTTCATTGTTGAGCGTTTGGGTACCCACAGTGTTGCAGTTGTTGTACATATCAGAGGGGTAGCATAATCTGTGCTTGTATTAACTATAAGGGTGATGGGAAATACTATGATTTAATCCAGGGGTGTCAAACTGGCAGCCTGTGGCTGGATGCATCACTCGCAGGCCACACCCATCCCAGCTCCACAAAGGGGAAAAATATCACGATACGTCATTGAATCAAAGAGCTAGATTTTTTTTTAAATGAAGTTTTTCTCAGATTGCAGATTAATGATATGCATCCATGGCAACAGCATAGAAGCAGCTAGCTATTGCCACCTTTTCAGGTAATGATTTAATGATGACTACATTTAGATATCAATTTCTTGATAGTTCCCATTTAGATATTGACCATGACTGATCCTGCTTAGCCTTTTGTGATCAGCTAGGCTCAGCTAGATGCTCCCAAATGATATAATATAAAATGGTTAGATTTAAGGAAAGCTTTGTGTAAAAAAAAAAAGGAAAGAAAAATGAGTGTACATACTAAAAGAAGGATGCTGTTCAAATAACAAAATGAGAATGGAAGAAATATGATTTATCTAATTTCAAGAGAAGCTTGAAGAGACGAGGAAAGGTTTAAGGAATAGTAGAGTAGAATAGAACAGAACAGAACAGAACAGAACAGAAATTTGTCTTGCTGCATATGCTCTCAGTGTACATAAAAAGACAAGATACATTTGTCAAGAATCATAAGGTACAACACATAATGATAGCCATAGGGCACAAATAAGCAACCAGGAAAGAATATCAATAAAAGTCATAATGATACAAGCAGTCCTGCAGTCATCAGTGGGAGGAGATGGTGATAGGAACAATGAGAAGACTAATAGTAATAGTAATGCAATCTTAGTAAATAGTTTGACAGTAGTGAGGGAATTATTTGTTTAGCAGAGTGATGGTGTTTGGGGAAAAACTGTTCTTGTGTCTAGTTGTCTTGGTTTGCTGTGTCATACAAATAAAACAATTATTCTGGATAATTGCAGAATATGATGCAGAAGGCACCACTGGATAAGTTGCAAACCATGTTTGAAAAGCAGAAAGTGGAAACTGTGTGTGTTGCAAGATACCTCTTTATTAAACAATCTGCTTCATTAACTTTTAAAACTTCCTAAAATTCTTACCTCCATTCATTCTCCTTTTTAATGACTTAAATATATTTTTAATCTAACTAATTACATAAGTAATGCAGCCTTGTTTTGATTTTTTTTTTCATTTCTAAAGCAAAAAATGTCTGAGGATTAATTCAGGTCTGGGCAAGTACCGGTATCCTGCCTCAATCTCATCAGGAAATTAAACTTCAGATTAATTTTTGATTGTGTAGTGTCTTAAGTATTTCTGGTGTATTTATTCTACTTTGTAAACAGCTGGGTCAACTTCTTTGTTTTCCAAAAGGACATATTAATTTATTAATTTAACTTTCTGATTGTGTAATGCCAGTGTACATTGGAAGTAAATTGATAGTGTAGTTCATTGTAAAGTGACATTTACTATGAATGAACAAGTTTGTATATTTTTCTGGGTAAGAACCAAAAGAAAAAGAACAAGTAAAAAAATGTGATGGGAATTCATTCTTTCTCAGCAGTGGCTCACCATGATAAAGTTACAGGATATTTGTAACAGTGGGAAACATAACCTTTAGGTGACATTTTATTTTAGGTAATAGTTGTTGATGTTGTCTCTGTGACCTACTTACCAATGCTTTGCAGAGCAATAGGAAGCCAACAATCCATGCAAAGGCCCAAGGTATATCCATGGCCCATCCTGTATTCTAAAAATATAGCCAGAGTTCTGGTTGGTTATTTTAGTCACAGACGATGAACTACTTCCTTCAGATGAAAAGGCTCCACAGCCGGTACCCGGAGCACAAACAGGATCTTGGCATATAGAGATTAATCAAACAATTTAGGCAGTTCGGAACTCATGTAGACATAAACCCAACCATGTAAAAGCACCAAGAGATAAACAGCACAAACTGAATTTAAGACTGAATTAAAACGGGATAAAAATTGCTTTTGCTTTTTGCCAGCATCTTCTCGGCTTCTATCTTTATTTTACTATTACCAGGTAGAAAGGGCTCCACCTTAATTCTGACCTTCAAATTTATATGATTTGTGAGATAGCATGAAAATAATAACAATATATTTACAACAGCCCAAGGTGAAGCACAGATAATAAAAACAATAGAATACAAAGATTGAATATCTAGTCTATACTGGACAAGCAAGTTCTGATGATGATTCTCAATATGATTACAACCTGTTAGAAATAATATTTTTATTTTATTGTAATTTTAATGTGATCTTGTATACTTATTCATATATTTATGATTTTATTTTAATGTTTTAAGCTGCCCAGAGTCACCTTCTGGCAAGATGAGTGACAATCAAATTTAATAAATAATAATCAGAAGAAGAGCAACCACAGTTTCATACTTGGTCTACTATAAACAGAAGGTACCTGCTATTTTCAGAAATGATGAATAACCAATAAAATCTTCTTCAATGTGACATCTCTGCTGATTACTCACATTATGGTTAATTTGCAACTGATAATCAGTCCTAGTTTCTTAACCTTGAAATCCTCCTGATTTTTACTGAATATTTTAAGAGGCCTAATATTTGCACAATATGTAAATGATCAAAAGTTTTTTTTTAACTTCTAAATATCTTTTAACTCCCGCACTTTTTAAAAAGTCAAAATAGAAATTAGTTTTCTGGTCTTTATGTGCCACCTGCTGGTTACAGTTCCCGGTATTTACTGTTCTCCATATATTTTGATAGGAATGAAGAAACTCTGCCATCTTCTTGATTATTTTCTCTTAATAAGTCACTCCTATCCTTGAGGAAATTTTTGTTGTTGATTCTTTTGCATTGGTGCAATGACAAATATTTAATTGGGCAATTTCTGAATTGTTGAAAATCTGGTTCAAGAAGAGCTAATATCTCAACAGAGTTAAATAAAAAATGTAGCCTGAACGGACTTGAATAGGTTTTAAAGCTAGGATGTCTATATCCGTGACATTATACAAACCCCACTTTCCCTTAATCCTTGATTTTAATTATACAGAAGGTGAATATACAAAGACACTTTTAGGTGCTTGTGATACAAACTTTAGGAACTGTATCACACTTGAACATGCAGAGTGCTGTTCTTTATATGCTATCTGTGTTTTAATAAAATACTATACGTAGATGTAATAACATACCATATGTAGATGTAATAAAATACTATATGTAGACGTATGAATGCTCACCAGGATAAAAATATGCCATGGTGACACATTTGCATTTTAATATTCAGAGATTAGTAAAGATATTTTTAAAGTTATGTAATTTTAGAAGTCTATACAGATAGTCCTTGACTTACAACCGTTTGTTTAGTGACTGTTTGAAATTACAACATCACTGAAAAAAATGAGCTATGACCGGTTTTCATACTTACAACCATTGCAATATTCCCACAGTCATGTGATCAAAATTCAGGCACTTGGCAACTGGCATATGTTTATGATGGCTGCAGTGTCCTGAAGTCACGTGATCGCCATTTCTAACCGTCCCTGCTGACTTCCGACAAGCAAAGTCCATGTGGGAAGCCAAATTTACTTGACGACTGTATGATTCACTTAACAACTGCAGCAGTTCACTTAACAACTGTGCCAAAAAGGTCATAAAATGAGGCGCAACTCACTTGTCTATGGAGATTCTCAGTCATCCAGGTCATGGTTGTCCCAAAGGTGTTTTTTCAATGGACAACTGCCTCATGTACTGTGTTGCTTCTCTGTGTCATAATATATGTGGGTATGTGCATACCGTATTTTTTGGAGTATAAGACGCTCCGAAGTATAAGACTCAGCTACCTTTTTTGAGGAGGAAAACAAGAAAAAAAAATCTGCCTCTACCTCCCAGCAATTTGCCTCTTTGCAGCAAACAGCCTGTTTCAGT
>JANHFT010003901.1:114260-133495 GCA_032467955.1 Pseudoxenodon macrops
AGAAAATAAACATGTTTAAAAATTAGATTATACACCTTTTTTATATATCAATTTCTACCATTAAATTCCCATGAAATTCTTAATATAAGTAACACAAAACCAAACAAGCAACATATTTAAAATTTTATATTTTATAACATTACTACCTTGTTTTGTCATTTCCCCCAATCTCCCTCTTTCTATCCATTCTCTTTTGGTCTCCTGGATATTTGTTTTTGTCTTCTAACCTGTTCTCTTAAGGCCTTTTTATTTTTTTTATTTTTGTAAATATGGATTCTTTCCACCCAGATCCCTTTTCTCTCTTTAATATGCATTTTTAATTTAGATATCCTCCCAAATTATCTTGCTCTCTTCCCACAAATAACCCCTTTAACTTTAAATACTTTCTATTTTAAAAAATGCTTCCCCCTTACTAGTCTCTTAACACCACTGCAAAACTCAGTGAAATCATCTTTATATTTTGCATTTTCCATCCTCCTATCCTGAGTCACCCTTCCCCTTTCCTCAATAACAATGTCATTTTCATTTTTTTAGGGTCCAGCAACAATTCAAATTTCTTTTCACCTTTCCATATAGCATGCATATTTTTAACCATTTCCAAAAGTTCTGAGAGTTCATCAATTGTCATTTCCATTTTTGGGATCTGTTTAGTCTCTGCCTTCTATCTTCTAATTTATCAAGTCCAAAATTTATATTTATTTCTCTTCCTTCTTTTGCGCTCCTTTTTTTTCTGTTATTTCCTGTTTGGCTTTGCTCGGTCAGTTGCTATATCATCTTTTGACCAGCAGATGGCTTCACTGATTTTCGTAAGGTCAAAATAATGTTAACATAATGGTATTCCAATCTGCTTTTAAAGTATTTTCTTTTCACCTTTTTCCTTTTGAAATCTCTTTTCCCCCATTCCAATTGTAAAATCCACAATCTTGGGTTTTCTTGATTACTCAGATGCTCCCTGTGCCGGTACAGCCGCCATTTTAATTCCAGGCACTTTCTGTTTGTTTTAAAAAGTTTTTTTTCTTTCTTAAAGAGCCAAACACTCACCCAGTCCCACACTCTGCTCAATCAATCACTCCTGCCCAAAACGCTTAGATCGAGGTAATCCTTTCCTCCAGACAGACAATATTTGCATTCCTTCTCCTTTCGGCGTGACCATTCCCAGCTAGTCACAGAACAAAGTCTGCCTTCCCAATTGCCGGGTTTAGAGGCTTCAGCTGGCTTCCCCAGGGAAATTGCCGTTTCACTGTTTGTGCCAGCCCGTGCCTCTATACTCCACTGTCTCTCCAGGACAGTTTAGGGTCACGAGGACCCCCGAATCATCTGGGGATTGACGGCTTTTCAGGAGCACCCGAAAAGCACGTCCTTCACTGGGACATTGGCCACACCTTCTCCAAAGGTGGGTTCTTACCGGTTCTATCTGGTTCTATAGAACCGGTAGTAACTCCGTGGTGATGTTACAGAGCCGGTTCCATCGGTGTCTCTGTGGGCACCGCCACCTTGGATTTTGCTTTTGCGCATACGCATAAGCTCATTTTTTATTGCTGCACATGCACACTTCACATGCGTACACACAGCGCAACTCTGAGTGAACCGGCAGCAAAAAGAATCAGAGCCCACCCGTGGTGAAGACTGCTCATAAGTCAACTTTTTTCAGCACTTTCATGACTTTGAACAGTCATTAAATGAATGATTGTAAGTCAAAGACAACCTGCACCAAATGTTGAAGTAAGAGTATTTCCTTCTTCTGAATGATTTTAAACATATCTTCACCCTTTCAGAGCATTCCTGAAAAATGCTCATCTTTCTTTTTAAAGATGGGAACCACATCAGCTCATCAGCTCTTTTCCAATTCTCAGCTAATTCCCTGGTGTTCCAGGATTTTTGAAAGATATGGTACAATGGTTCTAAGATAATATCTGCCAGCTCCTTCAGAACTCTGGGATGTAAACCATCAAGTCCCGGTGATTTATATTCGTCAAGATCAGACAGGTGTTCTCTAACCATTTTCTTGCTGATTTTAATTTTTATTTCTAGTTTATCTTTTACAGTTAGATTTTTAGTAGGTTTGGCTATAGTTTCTTTTTGCATGAAGACTGATGCAAAGCTCTGCTTTCTCTCTACTGCCTTCCTTGCCATCTTCTCTGTTAAGTGGACCTACTATTTCCTTGTCTTTTTTCTTGTTATTTATATGTTGAAAGAAACTTTTTTAAATTATTTTTTTCACTTATGTTGCAAGTCTTTGTTCATTCTGAACCTTGGCTTTCCTGACTTCATCTTTGCAGATTCGGGATATTTGCTGGTATTCTGCCTTAGTTATGTGTTCCTCTTTCCATTTTTTGTACTTGTCCTTTTTGTCTTTCAGTTTATTAAAGAGATCTTTGTGCAACCATGTTGGTTTCTTCTTGGATTTCTTGTTTTTCTTTTTCAGTGGCATTGTGTTGACCTGGGCTTTTATGATCATATTTTTCAGAGTTTCCCACACTTCTTGAGTTGTTTTCTCCTTTAGGATTTTCATCCATGGAATTTTTCTTGGGTGCTCTCTGAGTTTGTTAAAATCAGCTATTTTAAAATTTGAGACACTGGCTGTATTATGTTCTATTGCTTCTGTTTGCATTATATTGAATTCCAATATGATGTGGTCACTTCTTGCCCAAAGTTCCAGCAATTTCAATTCCCTCTATCAGTAAGATTTAGGTCTAGTATAGGTTTTTCTTCTAGTTCCCTCCTCTACCTTTTGTGTGAGAAAGTTGTCAGCTAGGTTGGTTAGGAATCTGTCTGATGTCCCACTTGCTGCAGTTTGTCTCCCATTGATATCATGGTAATTAAAGTTTCCCATTACTATTGTGGTATATTTCCTACATACATTTGTTAGTTGTTTAGCAAAAAGATCATCTATTTACTCTACTTGTACCTAAATGACCAAAAGCAACTATCCCTTCACATGTTTGTGAAGAATAATTTCACCTATGATGATATCACTTCTTCAGTTTTCTGTGGACTTGATTTTAACAAATGAAAATAATATGGTTGCCAAAAATAGAAACTAACTTCTTCCTTTGCATCTCAGTCTCTCATTTTTCTGCCACATTTACAGGTCCTTGTTGGTATTTCCTGTGCATTTAAGATATAAAGAATGTTATAGTTGCTCTTCAGCTTTTTGTTATTGCTGCCTCTGAAATTTGAGCTTCATTCCCACTAGTAGATTGTGTAGGATGCTACAATGTAATTTAATATTTTAATTAATTTATTTCAAATTAACTGGCATGTCTTTGAAAGTTACCAATCTAAACAATAATAAAAATGTAAAAACTTAAGAAATGAGTTTGTATACTAAGCCAGTTCCCGATCTATTTTCTTAATCTCAAGATTGCTATATTCAAATAAAACTGTGTGCAAAGAGAAATTAAAAAAATAAGATATTAATATAAATATTATTTTGTTAGTGTAAATATTATTCTTTCTCTTATCAGTAGAGGCATTGATTTTATTAGATGGTATTGACATTAAAGAAATTTGTTTTTCTTGGATTAGAGTGGAAGGTCACATCTGACTTGTTGCAATCACAGTTTTATCACAATGCAGCTGTTAGAATATCCTTCTCTCCCATATTTAAGGTTTCTTGAGTAAGAATGTCAAAACTTGCAAGAGAGATACAACATGAAGAAATCTCAGATGAATGATGAAACCATGTTCACAGATTGGATCAATTTGTATGCAGCCACGGATGTAATTCAACATTTCTGCACAAATCAGGAAGCTACACTGATTTGCAGGAAGACAAACACTACAAAACAGTTGAGTATTTTAATGAGGCAGCTGGTAGGAGAAGTCTAGATCATTCTTAAATCATAGCTATTTTGCTTCCTGATATCAAAGAACCTGAAGTGTTTCACTTTTTTAATTTCAGTTAAATATGCTAATACAGTGGTTACTTGGAAGAAATAAAAATTGAATGTTTATTTTCAAACCTTTTTGTCTTTCTTAAGATATTATATTTATCTAAAGGAAGACAACTATAAATTGAGGAATTATAATTCCTCCAAAAGAGAATGGTGAATAAAAAAAAACACCAAAAACCTCTCCTTTGCAATATCTAGCTTCCCTATACCAATATACACATTTCTTTTTACCAGCAGAAACAGAAACAAGGCAAAAACTTGTACATTGAAAGGGAGAGTCCTGTTAAGACATTTTGAAAATAGTTAAAATTCATGGAGTAAGTCACTTCTCCCAAGCCATGACTAAGCTTGAAAAATCTACATGTTTCAGCATGGATACCTGCAGCTATTTTCAGTGGGTAATTACTTGGGGGAAACAATCTTATCTTCCTTTAGGGTACATAGATTAAGTTTTATTTATTATACTTTATTTATTGCAAGCCGAACTTACTTCAGAGGGAGGTTACTGCGAGGATAAATTAAAAGAGGTCCCATATAAGTCATCCTGGAACTAGCATAAAGGCATGATAAGAATCAGCAAAATAAGTGCCGCATTGTAATTTAAGGAGTGAAAGAGATCCCTGCCTTGCATCCTGCCTTTTTCTGCTTACACTTTAAAGTGATTGCTTAATCATTTTTCATTAACATTTAGCAGCTCTCAAATGTCTCAGATATGAATGCTCCACAATTTGAACGCTATTACTGCAGTCAGGTTGAGGCAGATCGCAGCTGTATGTGAATATATGTATGGTTTACCTAACTTGATGAATTTTTAAATGGAAATGAAACAACAACAACAACAAAAAACAAGGTGAGGCTGCATTATTTGGACATGCATCCCTGTGACAGCCTTCTGAGCCCTGTAATAAACAGCCTGTAGGCTTTGGGATCTGGTATATGGTCAAAACAGCAAACAAGTGCTTATAACATCAAGAAACAAAATTACTCTGGCCTTCAACTTTTGCTTTGGTTGAAAAAGACACATTGAAAGAGGATGGATGACCCTTGGATTTTAATCTCCCTTGACTCTGTTATTTCAGCTGCTGTGCTGGCAATATAATCACTTGTGAAAAAAATGTTTTGTTCCCATGTGTTACATGATGGTCTCAATCTCAATCTACCTTTTCATATCTACTCCAAAAACATGGATGAAAGAGCTGCTTTCTAAATCAGTAAATGGTTCAGTTACCTCTCTGTTAATATTTCCAGACTCTTCCAAGGAGACCATATCCTGATTAGTCACTTGTTTCCTTTTTCTAAAGTTCATTACGTTTGCTTAACCTTGGAATCCATATTCACCATGTGTTTGAATGAAAAGTATTACTTAGTTCTTTCTTCTGAAAATTGGCAGAAAGTATTTCTTTCCATTGTTAGTGCCATATAAGGATTTGTACCAGTGATTCATCCATCAAACAGTCAATCCTTCTGACAACTGATGACACAAGAGGCAGATCTCATGACAATAAATATGCTTGTTCCCAGTTTTGAAGGAACCTCTGATATTTTAAAAACTAATGGTGAAAACTGTTCTATCCATCGTCAAAAGTGATTAAAGAAAGTTCAGGGAAAAAGATGCTTGTGAAGTCTAATATTTCCAAAATTTCTGACTGTACCACATTTATATGTGCGCAGGGGAGATTACCTACTGTGTACATTTATTATTCCCTGTTCAGACATGACTCCTTCCAAGCTAGTTCTTCAAGAAGTAGAACAAGATGTCTAGGTCTCAATATCAGGTATGATCAGTCACTTATGATTAGAGAAATGCAAGAATTGCTTACTTTCAAAAGAAGCTTTATGTAGTGATTTATGTAGACTGAAAAATATTTTTTTAGATTTAACAGTAAAATGTGACTCGTTACCAAAGGCAGCAAACCCTGGTTAAAGTAGACAGCAAAGTCCACAGCTCTTTTCTAGTTTCTTGGGCTATAAAGTAGACAGAGTTAGAAATGTATTTTCAGACTTGCAAGATAGCAATGTAGTTACAATAAAGTAGAATTAACTCATCTGGTTGTGATTCCTGTCTTGTTTACCTGTGAGGCCAACAGATGGGGATGGCTTGTATAGCACTTTAGCCATGGAATCATCAGTAGTCAGTATGGCTTGATGGAGCATTGTAAGATAATTTTTTGAATGAGTGGGAATAGTACTAAAACTACATTAGTCAGATTCCATATTTTGTAAATCTTACTCTTTATAATGAAGACATGGATTTTCCCTTTGCTGCAGACTTCATAGAATCTAATATGCCCTTTTAGTCTGGAAGACTGATTAAACAGAGGCACTTTCATAACTATTGGCAGCCAAATTTACTCTTAATCATGGAGACTTACTCACTCATATCCTAACCTAGGCTTATTAATACAAAATGATAACATGTGGGCCATTTTGAGCTTCTGGAGAAAAGGCATGCTTTAAACCTAAAACATAATGTCAAAAAGTGCAATTGATAATGGAAGCAGCTCCATGTTTGAAAATGTGTTGACATGAATAAATGGAGAGCATCCTTACTTCATCCTCATTTTTATAATGATAATTAATCAGCACAAAATGTTCTCAGCCTTTGGGCTGAGATCAAGTGTAGAGTGAACATATTTACTGTTTCTAGAACAATTGCATCAATCACTATAATACAGCATTGATTTTCATAAGTTATTTATTTTAAAAGAAGCTTATTAGTATTAATGGCAGTGTAATGAATGTCAAAGAATTCCATGCCAAGTTTGATTTATAAAGTGAATTTGGCATTTTTCATGAAGTTTCCTTCATGGCTACTAAGTAGTCTAGATTAAACCACAAAGAATGAGACACCATGAGACACCAATGAATCATTTTCAGACTACATAGAAGCCAGATTCTGAGTTCAAAAACGACACAGACTGCTATTTTTCTTCTTTCTTCTTTGATGTACTTTCCCCCAGTGGTGTTTATGTAATGCATCTCTTCCCTAACTGACATCTGCATTTGTTGCCAAACATTTATACATTTATAAGAAATGTCAAAAATCCCATAGTAATACTTTTTTTTTCCATTTCTGCTTTTTCTCTGTTTTATTTCAGTAAGCAGTTTGGCATGTTTTTTCCCCAAAAAGTAAAATGATAGACAAAAGATAGCCTTTAGGCCATATTTTTTATGTCACTAGGCCGCTTGGGGGTCTGAAGAAATTTAGGTAAAATCAGCAATATTGTTTTTTGTTTGTTTATTTAAATCATTTATATATCTGCCTTTCTTATATCAAACGTTGTCCTGTAACTATATTAAAAAAAACACCCCATCAAATGCAATGAAACTGCTGCATCATAATCTTAGTGGTATTAAACTATTGTTAAAAGATTTTAGGACTTTCAGTTTGTCAGTTGCTTTGCTGCTACAGAGGAGGCTTGCATTTCTGGCCTCACTCTGCTTTCCTTTTAGTCTTCCCCTTGCTTTTATCACCTCTCAATTACAGCATGTCACTGATGCAACTATGAAAAGCATTCTCCCTCTCCAAACAAACCATGATAGTTAACTTTGGACAGATTAAAGCACCATGTTGGGGGGAAAATCAGTACATAGTCTAATTTTCTCAAGTCAGTTTATATTTAACACAACTGTAATTCCTTTGTTGTCAGAGTAGTTTTTTTTAAATTATGTAGTCTATGTTTATCTTGTCTAAAGAAGGTACTTTTCCCTCATGTTTGTCTTAAAATAATTAATAAACACCATTCAATTCTGAAGTTCACCCTTTTGATTGTACATTTTTAAAATTGCACATACCTGGTAGAATTCTAGATGGCACCTCATTTCAAATTGTGTTCTCTTGAATTGTTTATTTTACAAATACTATGTAAAAGTATCCAGTTTGGGATGGCATAGTGTGAATGTTGGGGTGTAGATTATAAAGATGAGAGGGGAATCTCTCTGTTTGATATACAACGTAAATTTAATCCAGTTGGGTTCTGAAGTTGCTATTAGCGATCCAATGTTAAAGGCTCCTTTATTCATGATCTCAGATGAACTTGCTTGGGTGGGTGCCAATGATAGGCTTGGAAATGTACCCTGCTAGGTTTGGCGCTGGGGCCAGGGCAGGGGTGTAGCCATTGATGAACAAGAGGCTCTGAAGGGTACTGTATTGCAGTTAGATGGATCCTGTTTGCAAAGTTAGGCTATAGGGATTAGAGGGGATTGTTGCTAGTGTACCAGCCTCCCTGCTGCATAGCCATCTCCCTAATGAGCTGTTGAAATTCATAATGGGCACATGGGTACATGGTTCAACTGAGACCACAATCGCCACTTGGAATAGGGTGTGATTACCGCCTTGGACCACCTTCATTCCTCCCTGATTTCAGTTGAACATTTAAATTAAGGAAGTGGTGAAGGTCATCTGTCAAAATGAGCCAACCATACACCTGTGCTCTAGGCCATCAAGGCTCTTTTCCAGCTTTTGAACATTGTGGGTGCTAGAACGGACTGCAGCTCAAACCTGAGAAGACTAAGGCTGTGGGTTTTGAGATCCCCCATTCCCAGAACTAGAGACTTTCTATTTTTATCTTTGAACAGGGCAGAATTCCCTCAGATAGTATTAGTGTGCAATTATCCCCCTCCCCCAAAAAAAATTTTATGGTTCCTTTTTGAAGAGAAGGTGGCAACTGTGGTCCAGAGGGCATTTGGACAAATTCTCACCATATGTGCCAGTTGTATCTATTTCAGTATTGGGAAGCCATTTTTCGTGATAATTCATGCCAACTCATGGCTTCGTCACCTTCCATTTGGATTACTGTAATGCATTCTATATGTGGCTACCCTTGAGGAGCACTTGAAAAAGTGGCCTTGGAAGATTGGGGGCTTTCAAACTATGACCCTGTAACACCTTTGCTCTGTGACCTACATTGTATCCCATTGGGCTTCTCAGTGCAATTTAAGCTATTACGGTAGTTATCACCTATAAAACTGTACAAAGCACAGGGTCAAGTCATGTTACCATCTCTGCTCATCTCACCATAATTTGAAGAATTGGCATGCTCCAGGTTACATCTACTATATTTGATAATGCCATCTTGTGCTACTTAGGAGTTACTCCTTTTATTTTGCTTCATTGCTCTGTGGAACACCAACACCCTCCACCTTCCCCCAAGGTCCAGATGGCTCCAACCTTGTTGTTGGCCTTACGTAAGGTGTTAAAGACCTGGATGTTTCTAGGTCAGTTAATTAATTTATTTAGTCATTTATTTTTCCACATTTTACCTCGCCAAAGACTCTGAACATCTTCTATAGAGAATAAAAAGCAAGTAAAGCATCCATAGTGTTCATAGCCTCCCTATCAGCTATATAAACAGTAAAACAACACCACTGAAACTGGAAGCTATAAAAAAATAAAAACTGAAAATGAAGATGGCATATTAAAATCAGGAGATGATACTCTGGAACAACCCTGTCTTTAAAAGCTTCCAAAGCATTATCAAAAAGGGGGCTAACCTGATCTCAATCAAGAAGTTGGTGTTTCACAGCACAAGAAATAGAGCCTCTTCTTGCTTTAGCTCCTTCAGACCTGAAAATGTGGGATGGGTAAAGTTTATCTTGATTTGGCTATAAGATTAAGCAAGTTCTGTGGATTTGTTAGTTTAGTTATTGTTTTAGCAATTCAAAGTGGAATGACTTTTTTTTAACCCTGGCTATTCATTATGTTACTGTTTTTCTGGATGCTGATTTTTAATTTGTTTTGATCCTCTGTATCCTTCATAGAATTACCTTGGTACCTATATACTGTACCTTGTCTAAATATAAATGAATAAATGTCATTATTTTTCTTCACACCTTTTTAATGTGAGTGGTTTTTGTGAAAAAGTAGGGCATCAGAAATCTGCCAAGTCATAAAGTGATATTTTTGCTTGAAGAAAAGTTCTCTGAGGTCTCAATTCTGGCTTTGTGGAACATCAGTAGGCAGCTGATAAAAGGAATAGCTGAAGAATATGCGGTGAAATTGTCTGTTTTTATTGGTTTTCCAAACTATATAATTGTTTCAAATAATGAAAACAATGATTAGGTCTGCCAAGGGCCTTAAAATGTTCCCAATGTAAACCTCATATTTTCTAGGTTTAGTGACCATATTGTTATAATCTGAACTGAAATGTGGCTTGCGTCTGTTAGAAGATAAGTTTTCTTTAGCAAATTTAATATAGTCAGCTGTTCCCTAAATTCTGTAGGTGGCAAATTTTCTTTTACTTAACTAGATAGGATATTACTTTCCAGTCTACTGACTCTAATTAGATTTATACAAACAAAAATCCTGCTCACTTTAAAAATATGCACATTTTTTATGTTTTATTTGCCACAAGATTTTTGCCTCCAAATGGTCTGCTTCTTTGCTTTGGTCAGTAATTGACTAAACACCACCTACCTCCCCTCTCATTTCTCCTTCTATGTGCATATTTTCCTTTGCAGCATTATTCCTTTCAGCTGCTGTTTTCTTTGCTGCAGTGCATTTATAAGCGTCTTTGGAAGAATGACTGTATTAGGTTCTTGTGGATCTGATTCCTGATCTGGATTTGCAAAACTTTATGGTAAACATAAAATATGTACTGAATTATTCAGGAATCGAAACATTTCCAACCAGTATCACTGTCACTATTCTTCATCCTGATGCAACGTATTTTTCTTATCAAGATCTTTGTGGCAGTTCTGCTTGATGTTACTATATGAAAGTTAAAGGTATTTCTTATCTTCTGTTTTTATACTGTAGTTAGAAATGGAAAGCAGAACTGTAATTGGTTTGTCACTTCTTTGTTGAATTTTACTATTTCCACCCCACCTTCCTTTTTGATCACTTCCTGAAAGTCTGTCAGAAGTGAACCCAGGAACTGAAAAGTCACTTGCAAGCTGTTTCAGCTTAAAATAATTATTTTTTGATAGACACGAATTTTGTGCTTTTTCACCGGCATCTCTATGTAATTGAAGATACTGAGAACTGAGATTCGAGTCTGAATTAGATTTATTCAGTAGCAAGTCTTCAAGGACATCTACTACTGCACAGCAGAAGTTGCTTAGGTGGGAATCTCAATGAGTATTAATATGTTTATTAAATAAATGTGCAAATTGAGGTTCCTGAAGTTATCAGTGAGAAAATGAGTGTTTTTAAAAAATACCCTAGTCCTGCGCTTTTTCAGAGATCTGTTTCAGAGCAGGATGGCGACACTACAAAAATAGGTTGTAGCTTGAAGGACTATCACTGGTATCACCAAGTGAAGAGTAAAAGTTTATATGAAAATGCAGGTTTGGATATAGCAAAGCTTCTTGGAACTTATCGATGGCAGACTCCTACTCGATTTCATTGGAAAATGACTAAGAGAACAGATGCATCAAAAGCTGATGAACAGCCCCTCAGACTGCAAACATTAATTGCTGATGGCTGTCAAGAAGATCCTGAAGAAAAGGTTGCTATGCCAGCAGTCAGGACATTTCGGGTTCCCTTCTGCAGGTCTATCTCTGAACCTGCTCCACAGTGGAGAGACAGAAATCCAAAACCTCTTCTGCAACCAGAAGGCGATGAGCAGGACAGTTACTTTATTCGTGGTTTCTTCTCTACAATCTCTGGCAGCCTTTCTAAGGTTTTGAACCGGAGAGAAGAACAGGATTTAGCGGTGACAGATGAAATGGAGGACAAACATATGGATTTGGCTGCAGGTATAATTGTTTCTCTAGTTTTGTTTCTGAGCCAGATTGCTTCCTTCATAGAGATTATGATTTGAAGTGTTTTCTTCAGGAAAATTAAGTTGTCTTTTCTCAATTGCATTTAATTTTTTGTTTTGATTACCTGAGGAAACTGATGTTATATTCTCAGATGAATTGTTTAAACATTTTATAGTCTCTAACGCTGTTATTTCTGAGTACCGTAATTGTTCAGTGTTTCTAGCCATGTTGGCACATTAGAATAACAGTTATTTAATAAGTAAAATTATATTTCTTAATTGTCAATCAAGTTAGGTAAGCTAAAATTAGAATTAATCAATATAAGATTCTTTTTTAATGGGAAGTAATCATTTTAATGAATAGATAAAACATAGCATTATATTATGAAAGAGATACTGGTATTAATATTTCCCAAACTACAATTGTGTTAGTCTTCAGGCCCAATTAACATTCTATTCTTCTTGCTTTGATGATACACAGAAAAGACTAAAAACCTTAGCTCAAAATCAATCAAATTCTTGTCACAGGATGTCTACTTGGCAGTGTATAAAGCTGCTTCTAGTATAGCAGATTTGAGTGAATTTTCCTACTTTTTCCTAGAATTAATTTTCCTACTTTTAACTTTCTCAGTTTCAGATTCTTTCTATGCATTCCTCTCACTGTTTTCACACAAAGGCAGGAAATGACATCACTGTGTTCATTTAAAAGGAAATTATGCTAAGTAAATATTGTGTGGGGGGAAAAGTAACTTTAAATTGTACCCCAGTCAGTGAACTGATTCTTCTTACCATCTGATACCTGTAGCTTTGTCACCTGTCAGGTAATTGATGAATGCTAAAAAGTCAAGTAAAAGACGATTTAAATTTTTCGATGGGGGGAGATTTAGATTACTTAGCACCCTGTTATCACACTCTGGATTTCTGGTAAATTTCCACTGAAAAAAATATTATCACAAGAAGAAAGATTCCCTTTTCAATTTAATTACCCATTCAGATTCTCAATACACAGATCTAATTTGATAGAAATTATTGATTCAGCTATAGCATAATGTACGTTTTTTAACCTTTCCCTTAAAAAAACTTGTCTAAATTTTTCGGATTATTGCAGTAAATGTCTGTAAACATCTGGAAATCATTGAGCCTATGGCTGGTTTGGCTGGTTTGATCTTCTACAATCAAAACCTCTTATTATGAGCGAGCTATGCTGACGTGGGCATATAAAACCTCTTAATCACAGTCTAGTATGCTTTTGTATTGGGTAACTCTGCAATTACTTGACATAAAACAATAACCATCAAAACTATACACTTAAGATGAATTTGAAAATCTGTATGAAAGTGTGGCAAAGTAGAAGATTCTCTCATTGTAAATATTATTGGAAATAATTTTCTGAATAGAGCAGTGATACAAAAAATGGTATACTTAGTTATAATAATTGGACTACAATGTAGACCACAATAATACAAAGTTAAGATTTATCAATTAAATAAGAGGGGAAAATAGATCACAAGTGTGGGGTTTTCTTTACTCTTCTTTATCTTTAATTTCTTTTATTGAAATGTTGTTGAAAGATGTCCTGGAAACCTGATGAATAATATAGTTTGAATCACTTTAAATGTTATTAAAAATAATAGAGGGGAGAAAGATGCAATGGTTAATCTACCAGGTTAGAAACTGCATAGGTAACCATGAGTTCTGGTTCCACATTAGGTATGAAAGCTGCAAGGTGACCTTGGACCAGTCACTCCCTTTCAGCCCTAGAAAGAAAGCCGTGGCAAACCATTGCAGTGTGTTTCTCCACTGCTGGTTCCTTTATTCTTGATAGTTGGTCCCAAAAGGCTTGGGACCTTCCAGGCTGATGTTGGAACTATTCATGCTGTTCTCTTTCTTGGCTCTTTTGAGAAGGTCAGTGATTGCTGGAAAAGTTTCAATATGCAGGTATTTTGCTGGGGCTTTTTCATGCTGTGACGTGTTAACTCCACTACAGCTGAATTCAGCTTCAAGGAAGAAAAGAGCATCTATTAGTATTGGGAAATGAGGAGCACAATTGGGCATCATTAAAGCAAACATTGCATGGAGAGCTAGATCCTCAAAATAGCCAATACACTTCCTTATATTGAACAAGTTGGAAAGAAACCAAGACAGGACTGATAAATGTCCTTCAACATCACTGAGACGGTTTTTATTGACACAGTACTCAACATCTAATTATTTGGACTTAAAATCTAACCAGCTCTCTTGCTGTGCTCAACTAAGCACCTCTTCAAGGGGTGTGTGTGTGTGTGTGTGTGTGTGTGTGTGTGTGTGTGTGTGTGTGTGTGAGAGAGAGAGAGAGAGAGAGATACAAACACTTCATGGCTGGAAACTTACTGTTAATCAATTTGGTGATATAATTTACTGCATTTAAAAACGTAAATGTGAAAACTGTTAAAATACAATTAAAACTGATTTTAACAGTTTACAGTCATTTAGAGATGAGGTGTGGCTATGTATGAGCCATACTGAGAATAAGTAAGGATGATATCCTTTTAAAATTATTTACAATTGAGCCATTATAGTTTCTAGCCAGTTTAAAATGCTTTGTCCAATTGTTTCCCAAATCCATTTTAAGTTGAAATAATGTTTAGCTTTGTGAGAATTATCATGTGTGGGTTGCTACGTAGTATTAATAATGGCCTAAAGTATCTACTGCTCTTATAGAAAAGAATTGAAATGAAATAACTGGCAATTGTTGAAAATTAAAATACTTTGAAGTACATTGAGAAATCACATAATCAACCCATCTCTTTGTTAAAGTTATATTTCTGTTTTGGGAGGAAAAATAGAGCCGAGGTAGCGCAGTGGTTAGTACTGCAGAGTGCAGTACTGCAGGCTACTTCAGCTGACTGCTAGCTGCAGTTCAGCAGTTCAAATCTCACTGGCTCAAGGTTGACTCATCCTTCTATCCTTCCGAGGTGGGTAAAATGAGGACTCAGATTATTGGGGGTAATATGCTGACTCTGTAAACCACTTAGAGAGGGCTGTAAAAACACTATAAAGCGGTATATAAGTCTAAGTGCTATTGCTAAATGTCAAAGGGCTGTAGCTGCTGCAGCTGCTCTAATAATGACTTTTGTAGATTCTGTCCCATCTCTTAGGCTAACTGACCATCTAGTCTGACATTTGATTCTAAAAGTGGAACAAGTGATTGGTGACTTGATCAATGGTTAGTGGAATTAAGTAGTGGATTGAGTCCTTATGCTTAGTTTCTAAGCAACAACTTTCATTGAAGAGTGCTGGGAATAAGAGGAAGCAATCAAGTTCTCAAAGTTCACTTCTGGGCTTGGAAGTAAATCATAGGTTTCTGGACCCTTAACCCTTATTTAACTGTCTAGACTTGATAGACAATTTTCAGACATGACTCATGAGATGAGAATTTTTAGTGCAAATAAGAATGGCAACAGAAATACAACTATTCCCCCCTGCAAATCAAACAAGTTTAGAGACTTCTATGACTGTGAATCAGCATTTCAATTATAGGCTTCTTTCTCCTGCTCTTCCAAATTAATGGATATTATTTGGGTCACTTGGTGGCCTAGGGAAGCAATTGAGATATGTTTATGAATCCCTCTCATTGGAAAGCATGAATAACGTTGCTAGATGAAGGGTGAAGGAAACAAATTGGAGAGCTGGATTGCTTAGGGTGACATAGATTAAAGATTAATTCATGAACAGGAACTCAGAAACGGAGTTATAGAAGGTGAACCTTATAGAAGTAAGTAAAGGGAGGGGCATGAGCAAATTAAGACTCTAAAAAAGAGACCACCAGAAAGGACAAAGAGGGAAATGGAAATGGCAAAGCATTCAAAAGAGTTGATCTTGTGAAGAAGAAAAAAATAGATCCAGAAGACAGAAAAAAGAAATACCAGTTGGATTGTGAGAGAAGCCCAGTACCAAAACAAAGGTTCTCCTGCAAACTGGATTGTAGGTGTAGCACCTAATTGGGACCAAATGGAAACTGGGAGGAGAAAGACCTTGGAGGGATCAAAGTAAAAGAAGATCAAATTCAGAAAAGTTAAGAGAACAAGAAAAAGCTGGGAAAGGACTAGAAGGGGCAAGAAGGAAGAAAGAAATGGGAAGATTGGAGAAAAGAGTGAAAAAAGAAGTAAGAAGTGAGATAGTTGAAGGTCTAAAAATGGGGAAACTAAGGTGAAAAAAAACCTCAAAGGAGAGTGGTGAAAGGCTCAAATCAGCAATCCAAAGTGAAGGAACCACTTTTCTGCCTTATGCTGTTATTTTTACAAACATTCTCTTTGCATAAAGAGAAGTGAGATTTATATTCCTAACTTCCCTGGTCAAAACTTTTGCTACTTGAGCATAAGCAGATTCACTGTAAGTGTAAATCCAATGGCTGGGTTTGTTTGGTTTTTTATTAGCATATTGTGTGAATCCAGCCATCATGATAGGGTTATAGCCTAGTGGTAATAGCTGTTTCCCACACTTTATTTAGCTAAATGGGTGAACCCAGCCAGTGAAACTTAATTCTGAACAGGCATGTATCTACTGCCAAAGGATCTGAACAAATCACTATCTCTAATGCAGCATGTCAAGCAGAGCTGTTAAAAACTTAATAAAACTTGAATTCATCTGAAATGAGCATATGCTGAAAGGAAGAAAGGAGGAATAAGGAGGGAAGAGGAGGGTAGAAAGAAGGAAGAAAGGAAAGAAAGAACAGGGAGAGAGGAAGGAAGGAAGTTATCTGATGCTTATTGCCAGCTTTCCACAAGGAAGCTCAATAGGGAAATCAACAGGAAGTTATAAGTCACTCCCAGTGATTTTTGCCTAACCATCGTCATTTAGTTTGTTTATTTAGATAAGGAAATATCTTGGAATTGCTAACCAGAAAGTCTAGTTATTGTTATTATTTAGGACATTGCATCATATACTATTGTCATTCATTTAGAGTTATTATAAAACATGTTTTATTGAAGAATGGAGCCAGAGATATCCCATTGTGTTATGGACATGAATTTTGGTACTCAAATATAATTTTGAATAAAAGCAGAACATCTACAATCAAGATGATGTGCTTAGTAGTAATCTGGGATAATCAAAGGTACTATCTGCTGAATAAAATAAAATAAATCCAAGCAGAACATACATTGTAAGCAAGAAACATAAAACAAATGGGATATTATGAGGGCTGATGATGTCTATGAACAAGATTATAATGCTGGGTAAGATGAACAGAAGCAGAAGACAAGATTGGCAGTGCATGAGATGGATAGGGTGAGTACTGAAAGTCACCTGCAATAATTGTGTAATGTGACAACAGACAGGATGTCTTGGAGAGTTTTATCTGCAGAGTAATCAGAGGTTAGTTACATCTCCATGGAGCATAACAACTATTGTTTCAGCAAGTCATAACACATGTCTGGCTTGGCTGTGCATGGATGAGAAAAAAAACCCTCACCAATGGTTAGGAATTGGTCTCCAGGCTTTATGCTTGATTACGAGGTTTTGAAAAATCAGAAGAATATTATCCTGGATATTAGGACTGGATTCAGGAAATATGTGAAATGTCAATCTTTTTTATCAAAGAAAAATAATAATAATGGTGCAATGTGTTTCTGTTTGGCACAGATTTCATTTACAACACAGGTCTCAAACTTGCAGCGTCATGTTGCTGTCACATGACATATTGGGACATTGTTTTCACGGAACTGGGTTGGGTGTGGCCTGCGGGTGATGCATCCGGCACGTGGGCCACCAGTTTGGCACCCCTCTGATTTACAACAAAGGTCTATTTTTAAAAATTGAAGTTTTTATAAATTGTTAATATTTAATAAACATGATATCCTCAGATTGTTTATATATTTGCTTTCTCTTTTTCCCTATTATTTGTTGGTTGTATTTTTGAATTTGTGTACTTTTTTGAATTTTATACACTCTTTTTCAAAATGATAATGTATTGAGCTGCATGTGTAGGCTGTGAAAACAGCCTTCTGTTACAAGATGCTAAGGAGTAGGCTTATGGATCAATCCAGTCTTAGATATTTCAATGAATATGTAAAACTGGAAATGTAGAATGGACAGAGGCTTCTGAAAATGTTAATTGCAAGGGAGAGGAAGATAATAGGAGGAAACAAAAAAAAAGGTCGCATTTACAAGTTATGATAAATGTGTAGAAGTCTTATATGGATTGTTCGTAGATATGACAACTAGATGGTTCTTTCCTATACTTTACTGATGGGAGTAAGTAATATGATTTTCCTACCCTAGGAAAATGTATGGTAAAATACCAGTCCATATTTCAGTTTCACCTCTAGACAAAGATGGAAAAATACCTGCATATATTCCTGGAGAGAGTCAGTTAGTCACTGTCTATCACCTGGACCATAAGCATCAGTGATAAGAGACAACTTTACCGATTTGTATAACTGCAAGTATTTTAGGTAATCATTTAGGTATCTTTGAGCCATCATGTACAATTAATTAGTTGCAAGGCTAACCCTTATTCCATTTTAGATTCTTCTTAGCCTATCAGCAACAATAATTGCTAAATAATAGCATACAGCTTACATTTATTTACATCTGTCACATTTATTTATTTAGGAACACTTTTGTTTCAATCATTTAACACTTTTTTTTTTCAAAATATGTGCATGGAATTTGTCATCACTACACTTTTATTGCATTATTGTAGACCTATTTCTATTATGCGGATGCTTGCATTTTTCTGACCTATTTTCTCTTTGTTCCTTTTTATTATGCAATTCTTTTCTCATTTTTCTCGCTTATTTGCTTAAAAGCACTGCACAACAACAAAAAATATGGCTTTCATGAAAAGAGCAGGTGTTATTATTGGATTTTCCCATTGTAGAAAGAAACCCATCAGAAATTAAAGCATGATACAGACATTCTGAAATGTTGACGATATTACATATGTTATGTTTTAGTCTATTCAGTTGCTTTACATATGAAAAAGCAGAAATTATGTTCCCTGGGAGGTTGATTCAATGGACTATGAAACTTACTTTAAGATACTTTGCAATGTCACGGTCAATTAATTAAAATCCCTTACATTGAAATTTAAATCTATCTGTTTAAGAGGACAATGCATAATAAGGTTACAACTATCAGGTATTGTATTCTATGTTATTCCATTTAACAACTGGATAAAAACAATAAGTAAAAAATATTCAATAGATTTCTTTATTCTGAAAATTGTCTTGTCGGTCAAAGTCAAAAGAAATCTGTTTTATAGAATTAATATAGCCACGTTACACCTTTGGTAAAGAAGAGCAACCAAAATAGCTTTGGGGAAGTGCTATGGATTTTTTTAAGGCTCTTTGCAGGAACAAATTCTTTAACCAAGATCCAATTATCAAAATTCATTATTGGTGATACTTAATGAGCTATAAAGATCACACTTTAAAAAAATCCTGTAGCCTGGACGATAGGACTTTTATCAGCCATTTAAAACTGATAGGAAGTATCAGAGATGCCTTGTTTGATCCATCCATCCTTCATTTGACTTGTTTGATGCTAGCTTTTTGGTCCTTGTCTTGTTCACTTTGTGAGTTGTTTAGTATGTAGAATTTGTTTGTGTGTGTGTGTGTGTGTGTGTGTGTGAGAGAGAGAGAGAGAGAGAGAG
>JANHFT010003902.1:0-11806 GCA_032467955.1 Pseudoxenodon macrops
CAACCAAACGGCCCTCGCCCATTTCCCACCCCCGGCTCGGTGGGCTCCGGGGAGGAGGAGGAGGAGGGGGGAGGGGACGGCGCGAGCCGGCGTGAGGGTCCACGTTACCTGCGCGACGCCGCCCAGCCCCCCCCCCAGTCCTTCCCGGCTTCGGCAGGCAGCGGCGTCGCTCTCCTCCCAGCGCGGAGAGGCTGGGTGTGGGCCGGGCGAGGCGAAAGCTGGCGACGAGCCGAACCTGCTTCGCGCTCCTCCCCCCCGCCGGCGCTGCTCGGCACGGCTGCTGCGGTCATGACCGATAACATCCCCTTGCAGCCGGTCAGGCAGAAGAAGCGGATGGACAACAAGCACCGCGGCGGGTAAGTCAGGCGCCAGACGTCCTCCTCCTCCTCCTCCTTCCGAGGGTCTCGGCGGGGCGAGGGCTCGCGGCCTCCCCTTCCCCATTCAAGGCTTCGCCTTTTCCGCGCCGAGGCAGCGAGCCTCAGACCATGGCTGCGCGGTCAGGCTTTGCTTCCCGGCCCCTAATGTAGTGCAGCCTCGGCTCCTTCGTTCGCTCGCCCTACCCGGACCTGCTACTTCTGTGGCTGCTTTACGAGGGAAATGCCGCTGGGTCTCTGGGGCCGGCCCTGCCGTTTAGGCTGCAGAAACGGCGACTCCCAAGCTTCCGAGCTGGCCCCAAAAACAACAACAACACACCACCCTCAGATTGAGGGTATTTCCGTGGCCGATTCCCTAAACGCTGTAAGGTGCAGCGGCTTCCTTCTCCTGCCGCCTTTCCCTCGCCCGAGCCGGGTTCCGCGGATCGTTTTCTCCACCTTTCTCTCCCCCTCCCCTCCCCTCTTATCGAAACACCCGTTTCGAAACACCCGTTTCGATAACGCCTCGGCGACCATCGTGTTTCCCTCGCGTTGGGAAGAGGCTTAGAAGGAGAAATAAACCGGGGAAAAGGGTGGAGAGGGACCTGGGCCGGAACGGGCGGCGAGAGGAAAGGCTGGACGGCAGGAACTGACAGGTTGATTCTGACGCCATTTGTAGGTGGCACGCCCAGGCAGAGGCTGCCATTCCAGTCTCAAGAACCTGCATGAGGAAAAGAAGCGAGAGAAGGAAACGGCAATGACCCTTCTCTGGAGCCAAGCTGTTAAGGTTGGGGGGGGGAGAGGGAGGAAGCATCTCTTTGTAGATAGTGTCCCTACAACCAGGAGGAAACAATAGGGACCTACACCAAATATGAATTTGGGAGTGGCCCCACCCCTTTTCATTATTACATGCAGCTCAGCATGTAAACTTTTGGGCTGGTGCTCTTTTAATCATTGGTATAAGTCTAGTGCATCTTCTGGAATAATCCTGCCAGAGGTATCCGCATTAGGCTGAACTTGTTCCATCTTTGCAATTAAAATGCTTCCCCCACCCCCCAGAAATGACTTCCTTAATGGCTGATTTCTGGAAGGTATATTGTATACACACAATGTCCTACCTGTCAATGACTACTTCAGCTTCAACCACAACAATACACGAGCACACAAATAGATACAAACCTAAGGTATATGGTACCAAACTTGATTGCAGGAAATACGGTCAATGCCTGGAATACGCTACCTGACTCTGTGGTTTCTTCCCCAAAACCCCAGAACTTTAACCTTAGACTGTCTACTGTTGACCTCACCCCATTCCTAAGAGGTCTGTAAGGGGTGTGCATAAGGGCATAAGGGCACCAGGTGCCTACCGTCCCTCTCCTAATGTTCCCTTTTATTCATATTCATTTCATGTATTAATAACCATGTTTATACCTATATTCGTTATCTAATACATGCTTGACAAAATAAATAAATAAAAATATCATATCTGTCCATCAGGAACATCTGACCTAGAGTTCTTTTTTCTTTCTTTTTTAACCTGGGCTACTGGATATTTTCTGCCTTTAAAATCCCTTTTGAAGCTGTCAAATGAAATAGCATATTCCTTTCCTAGTCGGTTTCTCTGATTTCTTTGTGTAGCAGGCCTGAAGTTCAAGTCATCATAGGGTTGGGCTTCAAGAATAATTTATACTTCCTAGGAGATACATACCTCTTTTGTTTCTAAGTCAATGTGTACCATTTGTTTGTCAGGCACATTTTATAAGCCCATATTTGCATCGTGAGGAAAAGAGAGACATAGAGGGTGAAATGTAAAACAGAAAAATGTTGAATGCCACCTACAAATGGCAATCTATAAATGTGAGAACACCAGGTTTCCTATGCATAAAATGTCTGTTTCATTCATTAATTATTCTGCTTTGAGGGAGGGAGGAAATACTTAAAACCAAGTAACCACTCCTTGTACGGAATTAAAAAAATTTTTTTTTTAATTTCATTCACAGTGCATTCACAGTAAACAGGTGTGTCATATATGTTCAAATATATAGGACTGTGTTAAATAAATGCACTATTTACTTTCACTTAAGAGATGAATGTTTATGAGATGAAAGTTCTAAGCTGTTCAGTTATTGCACATAAAAGTCATTAACAAGATTCGATCCAAAAAGCAAAGGGCAAATCTGTGCAAAAGGTAAGGTCCCTTTCAAGCCAGGCTCAACTGATAGTGGGTATTTTATCATCTCTCTGTGTTTTCCTTGGCTAGCTTACAAAAGTAGTTTGGCATTTCGTATTGCCCGTGTGTATAAATGAGGTAGAAATGGGAAAAGATATGGCTGCTTCATTTGTGCTTCATTGTGCTCTGTAACACCTTTTTGAAATAAAATTGAAAGTATCGTAAAATTAGAAATTAATGCATATATATATATAAATATTATAAATATAAATATTATAGCTACTTTGGTCTAAAAGAGGTAAGAAATACCACTACATCTGATAGGGGTTGGACTCCAATTCTTCTTGCTTCAGTTCTGATAGCCAGTGATGAGGAGTGATCTGAGCTGTATTAGCAATGCCTGGAGGATCATCCATTCCTTATATTAAAATGGCTGGCAGATCAGATCATAGATGTCATTGATCATCAAGTTAACATTTCAAATAGCAAGTAATATGGAGGAAACAATAGCTACATCCTCTTGCTAATACCACTAAGTTGCCCTGAGCTTTTTTGCTTTATTTCAATGGTTTTTCGATTCCCAGAATTCTATGATTGGCTAAATCAACTGGGGAATTCTGGAAATTGAAGTTTACACATCTGAAAATTACAAGGGTGGGAAATAGCCCTCTACTGGATATTGATTAATTATGTGCCATTAGGTCAGTTTTGACTCTTGGCAACCACTAGATATGTTTTGTTCATCATGATCTGTCCCTAACCTAGTCCTTCCAACATAAATAACTAAGTCCATCCCCTTCATTTGCTGGTCATCCTCTTCTCTTTCTACTTTCCTAGCATCAGAGTCTTCCCCAGAGAACTAGATCTTATGTAACTGTAGAGTAGCATAATTTGAGCCTAGTCATTCATGACTTGACTAAGACCTCAGCCTTCCATCCTTCTGAGGTGGGTAAAAATGAGGATTCAGATTGTTGGGGGCAATATGCTGAATCTGTAAACCATTTAGAGAGGGCTGTAAAGCACTGTAAAGTGGTATATAAGTATAAGTGCTATTGCTATTGTTTGATGATCCATTTCTTTATTTTCTTGTCTGACTACAATATTCCAGTTGTACAGGAAAACTTAAGTTCTATATGCCATGTAGCATCCCCTGTCCCTCTGTCCCCCACCTCCCCTTGTAGAAGCATCTCTTTCTCACATATGCTGTGGAGTAGCCAGAATTGAAATGATCATCTAAAGTAGAAGAACTTTACCTTAGAGTTGATGGGATGAATGGGAGTTAGATGAACGGGAGTCGTTGCCATCTTGCTGTCCTTTGTTCCAAGGTGCGAAGTTTCTTGGGTTTTCCTTCAAAGGCTGACTCATAAACCATTGCAGCAGCACACATCCCAACTTCCTGAATACCTAAAAGACTAAAGAGCACACTGGAGTGTAGTAAACATGTTACAGATAACAGCTGATCGTAAGGATAGATACTTTGTTAGGGATATGATAATATCAAGTATTAGAAAATAACATAGCTGAGTGAAGTGGATTAATCTGGTGATTCTGTTGCCATGAAAAGCAAACCTCATGATTGTGAAGTGTGTAGGCCAATTAGCACTCCACTGCTGCAGTTCTCTTTCTGAGGATTATACAACTTCCACTGGTGTTTTCACTAACTCATTTGTGTATCTTGCCTTGTTAGTAAGGCTTGCAGTAATTATATCGATGTAACCTTAGCTCCAACACTCTGTTAGTTACAGGTTGGAGAGGCCGGTTGTTCCAGCTGGGTTACGGAAGTGATCTTTCCTGTAACTATCGAGCTGTTAAGAGCATAGAACTGTGTTGCTACATTAATGTAGCATTATTTGTTTTCTCAACTGTCTACCTTCCTGGTCTCTGGGGATATTTTTGTGTATGTTCAGAATTAGCTACTTGAATTTCAGAAGACCAGCTTAACTTTTCATTATTCCAACTTTATTTCCAGTAAAGATGAAAACATCTGATTGGTAAACACCATTAGTTTGATAACATTTTAGTGAACCGAAAAAGCCTCAAAGTAGACAACCAAGCCAGTTTTATTATTTCTATCACTTAGTAAAAATAATTTTTTAAGGTTATTCAAATTACAAAGGGCACATACTACTTTAGAGAAGGCACCTCCGCCTGTGTTTGAAGGATAGGAAAGGCTTCTTATAAGACAATACCTGTAGTGTCTATGACCCATAAATATATAATTCCAAATTCCCGGTTATGGCTTGATCATTCCTCCTTGCTCTATCAAGCCATCTCAAAAGTATTGATCCAGTCTAAAATGTTGGCCTGAATCCGGATCTCCTAATGTGTTTCTAATATATTCATTTATTATATATTGTTAAATCCTTGTCATTTTTAGAACTGAGAAAGACCAGGAAAGTGTATCCTTTTCATTAAAAAAAACCAGCAGTTATGCTAGCATCACATTTCAAGTTTTGATAGTATCAATTCAGGTTTATATGCTGATTGTCCTACTTATGGTAACCTTTTTTTAAATATGGTTTGTCACACAGTCAGCCAAATTTTCAGACTGGGTTTGGCATTTTTGTCTGCCTCCTTCCCAAGGATCTGAGTTAGGCAGATGTAGATGTTTGATGGTATTACAGATATTTAGCACCATTTGTGTTGCAGGATGTAAGGTATTCCAAGTAAAGCTGCCTTATATCATATTATATATGAGATACTGGGCTGTTTCAGAAGACAGCACTCACTACCCTGTTTCCTTGAAAATAAGACCTCCCCAGAGAATAAGCCCAATTAGGCTTTTGAGGGCAAGCCATCCCCTGAAAATAAACCGTCCCCAAAACATAGCAGCAGCCATGAGGTGACCATGCTCGCCGCCTCCTACACCTCAAAAATAATAAGACCTCCCTTAAAATAAGGCCAAGCACTTATTTCAGGGGTTAAAAGAAAATAAGACATTGTGTTATTTTCTGGGAAACACAGTAGTCCTTAGTAGGACAATGAGATTAGTCTGACCTAACTCAAAATGATGGTATTTAAAGTCTTAAAGGGGTTGTGATCAGTTTACTTGAAGGATTATTTCCTGCCTAGACTTCAAGATCATCTTTGGAGATAAAGCAAGATCTTTGCTTTATCAAGATGATTTGCCAATTTTTAGGCATAATTCAATGTCTTTTAACTGTTTTCAGTGTTGTGGTTTTAATATAATATGTAATATAATATATGCTTCGTGCTTTGGCATTCTGATTTACATCCTTGAAGATGTCTAGATTATTTATTTCACTTTACTTTTAATGATAAGTTCATTTTATATCTTTAAATAAATTCTGTAGTTTTATTGTTTCTTTTATTGATGCCATCGTTGTCTATCAATACTATACTTGATCTTAACTAAAAATGGAGAAACAGTGCCATTTATTGTTTATAGGCAAAATGAAAATGTTGGAAGTAACTATATAAATTGGAATAGGAAGGCATTTCCTCTCAACCTCCTCAAAAATCAAGAGATGAATATTTAAATACATAATTTTCTCATACTGTATAAACATGATATGCAAATGATACATTTGAATTCCAGTCCTAGATCTGCCTATCAAGGCACTGAATCCAGTGATTTGCTTCTGCATATAAATCTATGGCATTACACTCTTAATTGATTAATCAACATCTTCATTGACTAACTGCCATATGTGATTGGTTAAAGATGCAATCTGTGCCTACTCCTTGGATACATTGTAAATAATCTTAATCTCAGTGGGACTCAATAGAATAGACCTATGCTGCAGTTGTCCTCAATTTCAGATTAATTTCAGATTAAAACAAAGTTTTCCTTAATCAAGTCCAACCCTTGGTGATATTATGGACATGTCCATGTAGTACTTGACAACAATATTGAAATGATTCACTCATGTTTTCTGGGATATTTTTTCAGTTTCCTAGTTTGATTTACATCGTAAGATAATTTTGCATCCTAATAAGCTTATATTTGAATGATTAGGAAATAATCCTAATCACTGGAACACCAAGAACTAGAAAAAATAATAGAAAGATTGACTACTGTTCCCAAAATACTCAATGAATAACATCTATTTCTTATTAAAATAAAACACAAAGCAAAGAGAGAACCTTTTCAGTAATCTTTGGACGGGGAAACAACCTTCTTCATCAAGATATTCCTATAATAATATTTGTTCAATATAGAATTTTCAAGAATGGTTAGGGAAATCTATGGAATAACAATTCCTTATCTTTCTTCAGTCTCTGATTTATTTACATAATGAAATGAACAGGACTCTTAAAAAGGACTTTCAGAGAACCTTAGAAAGCTCAATACAATTTGACTGAAAGCTTTATATTCTTTTGCTTCATCCAGAATTAATGAAACAGGAGTAGGGAGTCTCCTGACTCTTGGAAAGAAATGTTCATTTCTTAGAGATATACATGTAAATGTTACTAAACCAAACAGGTGTGCCTCACTACTGGTTGAATAATATTAGAATTATGTGAGAATAAGGAATTGTATTAATTTGTACATATTGAGGGCAATTGTATATAATTTCCTTTCGTTTGTAGTCTGATGGAGACCTTTGCTGAGTGTTTTGCTTGCAGCTATGATACATGAGGTCTTGGGCAGAATTTGTATTAAAAATTAAAGATTTTCCATGAAGCTGAGTGAATGTTTGAGCATCTTGGATGAAATCCATTTAGCGCATTTCATCTACAACTTTGAAGTTTATTCTGGAGTTAATTTAATTTAATTTAGTGAGACTTTGAAGAAAACATGGCTTTGGGATGGCGATGCTAAGCCCTATTTTTTTGTAGCCCCTAAGAATTAGGCTCATGTTTAGTTCCTTATTGAAAATGTACTTTAGCCAAAGGAAGTGTTACACAAATAGTGTCTCTGCAAGGAGCTCCCTTTTGGCTTCTATTAGCCAGGAAAGATATGTTGATGGAGATGGTAGTGTCTGCCCTTTGAGGTGGTCCAATGGACAATGCATCGGTTCCAGGAATGGTACTTTATTATTGTAGGGTATAACAAAATATTTTGCTTGATAGATGTTCTCCCTGCCCTCTTTTATATCAAAGAGACTCAGGCAGGGTTGTTTAGCCTTCTCCTATCCCAGCATTGAGATGTCTCTTACTTTGTCTTAACTGTTCCTGCCTATATTTTTCATGTCTTTCATCTCATGTCTTCATTCCTATATGTAAGGTAGGATTATTCATCATTCTCCACCAAGATAATTGAGAGTGGTGGCAGTTTAACTGGGTTATAGCCTGGAGATGGCACCCTCTACCCTGATGGAAGCTCTGTTGAGAGGGCATAGTAAGGGTAACACATCCCTGCTCATGTTCCTAGATCTCTCAACAGCTTTTGATGCTATCAACCATGGCACCTGTTGCTTATCTCTTGGTACACTAGACTGGAACAAATTAAACAGACACAGAATCCAACAGGAAAGGTGGATAAGGTAATTTTATTATAGGAAGGTAATAGGTCCTTACGGGGGAAAAATACCAGTGACTTCTGCTTATTAAATGCAAGCTCTATTTATGAATCACAGTTCAAATTCCTTATGTCACTGTCTCCCACTTACATAAAAGTTTCAATATGATTCGCTTTTGGGCAGGGATACCGTCTCCACCTGTTCCTTATTTTTGTAAGGCTGTTACAAACGGTTGTTTACCTTGACAATATAAAAAGTATCAAAGACTAATTTAGGGGATTGGGGGCTGGGAGAATGATTCTGATCCTAAATCATATGAAGAACAGTTGCAGGAATTGGGTATATCTAGTTTAGTGAAAAGAAATAGGGGTGATGCCATGGTAGCACTGCTTCAATATTTGAGGGGCTGCCACAGAGAAGAGAGGGGTCACCCTATTTTCCAAAGCACCAGAAGACAACAAGCAATGGATGGAAAATGAACAAAGAGAGAAGCAATCTAGAGCTAAGGAGAAATTTCCTAACAGTGAGAACAATTAGCCAATGGAACAGTTTGCCTTCAGAAGTTGTGGTTGCTCCAATTGTTCTGACCTAGGCTTCTTGATTACACCAAGGCAAAAAAAACAGTGTTTTAAAAACCTCTTTTTTATTTACGGCGGCTGGAAATTGGATTCATTTCCAGCCTGGGCAGAGTTATGTCAATTAGTCTTATGGAACTCTGCCAAAGTCTTTCAAGATAAGTCCTTCAAGACAAGGGGCAATGTTAAACGAAGTTCAAAACTAAGCAAGAAAATTCAAAACCAAACCAGAAGTCAGAGTCGCGTGGAGCTGCAAGTTGATTTCAATTGAGTTCTGAATGAGTTGCTTCCCCTCCCAGCCTTACTCCTGAGTAGCCCTTTTCCTTCGCAAGTGCTCTTGTCTTCTAGCAGCTCTGCGCATCCGCGCATTAGTGACTGGCACCCCCTGTTTTTCTGCATTGATGCTATCAGACCCCACAGGCTCTGGCACACAATTCCCAGATGGCCCTGGCCCCATCTCTGCCTCTGATGCAGAGACCCCGTCCGAACCTTCCCTAGACTCCAGAACTGACCCATCGTCCTCTCCCCTGTCCCACTCATCTGCCAACTCCGCAGGCTGCCGGTGAACCATAACACCAATATTTTAACAATAAACTGGACAGCCACTTGTCTGGAATGTATAGAATGGATATGCTGCTTGAGCAGGGGATTGGACCAAAAGACCTCCAAGGTCCCTCCCAACTTAGTTATCCTGCTATTCTGTTCCAAAGAATAGCATTGGAAAATAATGCCCCATCCTACAACACTGTTCTGCAAGGTGATACCAGTCCTATTTTATCCTCCATGCTTGAGATAATATTAGGAACTGCAGGGATGAATGTTATCATAATGTGGATAGTACTCTGGTTTTCTGTATCTTTTTGGGAACCTCTGACCTAGTTACTGTTATGTAAAATTATTGATTCCTTGCTTAGATTATTGTAATGCTTCTATCATTATAGATTGCATGAGACTAGAGCCTTTCTGTTCATTTTGATTGGCACTTTGCTAAGGCTTTTAGTGTGGTTAACAAAATAATACGAATTGTTCTATGCACAGTATGTCAGATGCTGCTGCTCACGAAATGCTCATCCTAATTGAGGTGGAACTCACTTTAACTAATATCCATTTCACTTCAGAGTTGATAAAGCTTTGCTTAATTTTGTTTCTGTCCTGAAAGCATTTTTAATTGCACAAATAATTTCAGCATCCTGATGCAAAATTGCATCTTTTTTTATTGAGAGATGGAATGTGTATGAAAAATATGAGGGGGGGAAACCCAAAGCTCTGTGAACAAAACTGGTAACTTTACTGGTAACTGGTAACTTTACTAGAAGTAAAGCAAACAGTCCAATCTGGCAGATTGAATGAAAAAGTCAAGTGTGTGTAAATGTTGATTGGACAGATTTTGTAGGCAACCTAAGAAGGATCCATGATAAGCTCCCTTATGTCAGAGCCAGATCTAGCCAGTCATATTTCATCAGTGCAATGATCAGCTCACTGAGGGACACATGATACATGCCTTACCCCGACCCCTGTATTCCCTCAAAAAAGCCATTATATTCCCTGATGATTGAGAGTTAAGAAAATCTTCCTAGCAGAAAGCTTCTTGCTTAGAAAAGTGATGATCTAGCCTTTTTAAAACTGAGGATGGACAGAGATAGCGTGGTGGAAGCTTTAACTTGATTTCAGCTTTCACTGAGCAAAGGGTTGGATTTCCTCTAGTTCAGTAGCCTAAACGTCTCCTTTGCCCTCTAGAATTCTGTTTTCAAAATTGAGTAATTTGGCAATCATGCTACTGAATACAACCCATTTCAAACTTGTGCTACTTTTTATGTCTACTGTACACCCCTCACACTGTTTCCTTTCAGAATATCCAAAGCTGTACTGAGTGTCAAAGAGGAATAACTATAACAAACAAACAAAAATCTAAAGTGTGGAAGAAGGAAGGCATGGGTTAAGTAAAAGAGAAGAAATTATAGCCAATGTCATTTATTATAGCTCTCCATTTCTTGTCACCAGTCCTTGTTTCATACCCATGTCCATATACTAATTCTAAGTATCAGCTTTTTTCTTCAAATTTCTTACTTCTTTTTGAGAACGTCATCATCTTCATATTCATTGCTTTTTCATATAGGTTTCTTTATTTTACCAATCCATTTTGATAGACTTCTTTTATGATATTCACTCACGTGTTCACATTCATTTAACACCCATTTTTTCTTGCTAAATCCTATCTCTTATTTAATAACGTGTTAATTCTCACTTTCATCCAACTCTTATGGGTTTTTTTTCTGACCCTCACTTCCATATAACAAAGTGGGCTGAAGCATACTGTTATACACAGCCATTTTCACTTCTTTCAACAAATGTAATTACCCTGACATATCATCTCTCTTTCTGTCAGCATACGCACATCGTAAAATTTTCCATCTTAGTAAACATTCCATCAAGATGTGGACTTGACTTGCTTTTTTTTTTTTTTTTTTACCATTTTGGTATAATTTTTAATCATTTCCTCCATTTTGTCTGATTTAAACAATAATTACATGGTTACATGGAAGATCTGGCTTAAACCTATTAATACTTGCAATTAGAATATTGCAATTTCTTTTGTAGCTTTGAAAACATTGCTAGATTTTTCTATGGGATAAGGAGAAAAAATGAAGTCTTGATTTTGGGATTTGAGGATTACCGTAGATCCGATTTGACTAGATAAAGATTGTGGAATGTCAAATATATGACTATCATTTATTTAGTTATAGTTTTTTATCTGTTACCGTAGATTACACTGATTGAGAGTATTTGAATGTTGTGTTTTCAAATATACTAGTTATTAAGATTTTAAAAGTTTTTTGATGTTGATATTATTAAACTTAGAGGTTTTATACTGAAAATAATCACAGGTCACTTTTTGTATATGTTTGATCATGTTTTTGAGTTTGGATGTGTTACTTTTTAACTTTTCGCTTTTATCCTCTCCTCCTTTTCCCCTTTATGTTACTTTGTATTTTATTGTTTTTTTGAAACTTAATAAAGCTAACAGGAAAAACCTGTTGTGTTAGAGATCTTATAACAGACATAGCAGGCTAGTTAAAGATGACTTGTTGGTAGTAGGTGACAATGGCAGCTAGTTTCTTATTTTTTTTATTTTTTATTTTTTTAAACAATTTTTATTTTCCATAACATCAATTTTGACATCTCATTTCCATATATGACATTTTATATATCATAATACAATTTTTCATATTATCTTACCCCCTCCTTGTAACCTTTTCATTTCTTCAAATCTTTTATTTTACC
>JANHFT010003902.1:21011-39566 GCA_032467955.1 Pseudoxenodon macrops
CAACGGATGGAAACTAATCAAGGAGAGAAGCAACCTAGAACTAAGAAGAAATTTCCTGACAAAAGAATTAATCAGTGGAGCGACGTGCCTCCAGCTCCAATATTGGCAGTTTTAAAGAAGAGATTGGACAACATTTTTCCTGAAATTGTAAAAGATTTCCTGCCTGAGCAGGAGCTGGACTAAAAGATCTCCAAGGTCCCTTCCAACTCTGTTATTCTGTCATTAAGTTCTGTTATTCTTTGGTTGAAACTGATAGTTTCTATCAGTGGGATGTTCATATAAAATAGTACCAGGATTCTTTTTTTTTTAATCTCTTATTGGTGGGAGAGAGCAAATTTCTTTCTCTCCTTTAAAAATAAAATTAAGCATATTTTTAGCACTTGCTTAAGTTTTTAATACACTCTCTGCCTTACATTTTTAAAGTCAGGAATAAAGAAGTCACTGAGTGGACTTCTGCCACCATCTTCAAATATGTTTTCCAAATTTCAGTCTTTAACTAGCTGCCCTGGGATTTCCCATCCAAGTACCATATTAAACAAGTTCGACTGTTGGGCTTGAATTGAAATTCAGTGCCATAATTAAAAGGGAATTCCAAGGGCTGGAGAAACAGGGAGGGTCTTGGAGATTGTAGTGTATTTGTGCCTCTTCAACACATTTGTCTGACTTCTCAAGTACATCTGCAACTTTTTTTGCTAAGAACAGTAGCTATATATTTAAACATAGAATGAGGAGGGCCAGCTCCAAATTGAACAAACAAAAAGTTCAAATATTAAAAATTTAATGGATCTTACTTCCTGGTGGCCTCATGGATTCAGTATGATTGATTGATTGACAATAGAATAATTTTGGTATGCTTTCTTCCAGAGTGTGTTTTTAAACATTTCTAATAAAGAACCATTAAGCAGTCATAACAAAGTGAAAAGTCATCACACTAGCTTTAAGGCATGCATATATTTCATTGTCACCAGGGGTGGGTTCTAACTTACCTTGCCACTGGTTCGCTGCCTCCCACATTGTTTGGCCACGCCTCGGGCACGCGCGCACATGCACAGTAGAAAAAAGCCCCCCAAAAAAGCTGAAAACAAGATGGCGACGCATGCGCAGTGCCGGAAACTCAGCTTCTGCGAATGCACAGAAGAAAAAAAAAATCCAAATTAAAAAAAAAAAGATGGCGGTGCCCATGGAGCAGAACTGGCTCTGTGATGTCACCAGCGACCTACTACCTACTCGGTAGAACTGGTCTGAACTGGTAAGAACCCACCTCTGATTCTCACATACGCAACCAAATCCAAATAAACCCTAAGTGTGTTGTTCCACTCCAGATTTTATGGTTTGTAAGTTTTGAATCTAGTGTCTAATGATTAATTACCGTACTCACCAGGCTTAGAGCAGAGGTAGGTTCTGAATTTTCTTACTGCCAGTTCGCTCAGGGTCGCGCCTCGAGTGCGTGCGGCAAGCAAAAAATAGCTTATGCGCATAAGCAAAATCCAAAATGGCACCGCCCACGGAGCCACCGAAAGGAACTGGCTCCATGACGTCATCACAGAGTTCTACCTACTCTATAAAACCAGATAGAACAGGTAGGAATCCACATCTGGCTTAGAGCCAGATCATAGAATTAAAGCTGCTTCCATGATTGTTTCCATGAACTAGACAGCCTGTATATGATTGCTTAATCATGGTTAATGTAAACCTTATTTACCCAGTAAAAAACACAGTCTGGTTCATATGACATTAAATGCAGGTTGTTTTTGCACAATAGAAAGATCTAAAATGTATTCGGCTAGTTGGTGTTTTAGGATGTTGTACAAACATTACAGTACATTTCATTGAAGAAATCCATATTTTATTGCACTTTTCTTTCAAAAGTTCAGTCAAGAACTGAACATTCTGGACTCAATTGTTTTGTTCAATTTTTAATGAAGAGGCATTTCAAAATCTCTCTTCAGGGTGTTTTAAACACTGAAAAGCAGATTAACATTTCATAAATAAAAATAGAACAAAAGGATTCAGAAATCTGATGCACTAGAAGTGAAGTGATCAATATGGTGAGGAATGCACTCATCCTCCGTCCTGACAAAATTCCATTGCTGTGGTTATTTGAGCCCCTGAGGTCTGAGACATTTTCACCTTTGGTCCTGATAGGATTGCACTTCCCCATTTGAGACCAGCAAAAAACACTTCTGGGGATCCTCCTGGATTCACAGGGGCTGCTTAAAACGCAGGCGACTGTTGTGGCCAAGAGGGCTTTTGCACAATTTGGTTTTGTGCAACAATTGCATCCCTTTCTGGACTTGGAAGCACTGTTCACAGTCACTCATGCATTGATTCAGTATATTAATGGTATAACGTGATACTCACTTTCTTCATTTCTGACTCACTCAAGATTTTCCAGTCAATTTATGAAAAAGCTCCAGTGTGTCAGCCCTTGGTTGATGAGCTGTACTCATGCATCTTTTGTGCCAGTTGGAATTAGAGTTCTCGGCTTTAAAAGATGCATCTAAAAAATTATGTAGATAGATTCATTTTCTTCTAACTCAGTGCTAAAGAGCTGAGAAAACTGCCTTGGCTGAACTTTATTCCTCTGATTAGCTAGTATAAGATACAACACGTATTGTATATTAGCTGATATACACTCAACATAGAGAAACAATTTGTTCTGAGAACTAAAAGTGAAAAATATGATCAGAGAAGGTAATCAATCCCAAATTACAATTTGAAACCATTGTTTGTTGTTGCTTAGAAAGCCTATCTTAATTATCATTTGTTCTTATGCTTGCATCTAGAATCCTGGCTTATTGTTTTGTCAGGTTGGACAAGCTGGCATTTTTCTTTTCTTGAGATAATAAGGCTTTAAATTCTGTTTTTTTTCTACAGATGCTGTGAATGCCTAAGATGTTGTGGAAGAAGGGATCCCAGGCCTCGAACCGTCTGGCTTGGCCATCCCGAAAAAAGGGATCAGAGATATCCACGCAATGTGGTCAACAACCAGAAGTACAACTTCTTTACTTTTCTACCAGGAGTAAGTATGATTATAGGCATTGCTTAGAATCTACAACAAAAACCAGAACAGCATATGTGGCATGTTGTATTGTGCAAATGACACCATTATGTCATTGGCACCAGTCACATGACACTTCTAATGCAAATCAATAATCATGCTATTTGCACAAGGACATCGTGACCTATGTGATGTCATTTCCCCCCACAGATGTCTATGTATATCCATGATGGTGACCCTCTCTGTGGGCACGTGTGCCGTCGCTAACTGTTCTTCCGGGTTCTATTGTGCACACATGCACTGGCCAGCTGCCTTCTTCCAGGTTCCACCGTGTGCATGTGTGCTGGCCAGCTGATCTTCGAAGACCAGATGGCTGGCGTGAATGTGGGCAACAGAACTCAGAAAAAAGCAGCTGGCCAGCGCACATGCGCAACGGACCAGCTAACCAGTGCGCATGCACACAACGGAACCCGGAAGAGCAGTTGGCCAGCGCACAAAAAATCTTTTTTTTTTCATGAGAGGAATTATTTAGTTATTTATGAACAGGAATTCTCCTGTCCCAGTTGTTATAATAGCATCATCACTGTAAAGGTTTTATGAAAAGAGTTCCCTCATGAGATTTCCCTCAGGATTTAATGGAAATATGGGAAGGCCATATTATATAGCCTCCCATATTTCCATTAAATCCTGCTAAACTAAGGCAAGAATGCCTCACCCAGTGAACAATTATCTTAAATCATCTACTTTGAAATACATTTCTAAAGTAAATTAATTCTCATCTAATGTATTTTCTCAATACTAGTGCAAAAGTACATTGGAATGAGGATTAAAGATTACTGAACTGATTCAGACTGCTCCACGCAGTCCTTGTCTTATAAGCATTCATTTAGTGACTGTTCAAAGTTACAAAAGCACTGAATAAAGTGATTTATAGCCAGTCCTTGCAGTTCTGACCTTTGCACTATGGTCACGTGATCAAAATTCAGGGGCTTGGCAGCTGGCATATATTCATGACAGTTGCAGCCCCTCAGGGTCACATGATAGCCATGTGCTCTTTCCAGCTGATTTCCAACAAGCAAAAGTCTAATTTACTTAATAACTGCATGATTCATGTAACAACTGCAGTGATTCTCTTAATATCTGTGGCAAAAAGGTCATGAAATCAGCCACACGTTACTTAACTGCTTTGTTTAACAACAGAAATTCTGGTTCCAATTGTGGTTGTACATTGAGGATTACCTATATTATGCCTAGACGAAAGTATTTGGTGTGTATTCATGTGTGTGTTTTTATAAATCAGTAAAGTTTTACTGTCTAACTTTTTTCCTTTTTAGAATCCTCTCAGATTAACATGTTTTTGTGCATTGCTGCCCGTATGTTGGATGAGTTCCTTCCAATATTTCCTTGTCACTTACTTGGTCTTCTCCCCGCTCTGCTTCTAGGTCCTGTTCAACCAGTTCAAATATTTCTTCAATCTCTACTTTTTATTTCTTGCCTGTTCTCAATTTGTTCCTGAAATGAGGCTTGGTGCACTTTACACGTATTGGGTTCCACTGGTAGGTAATATCAAGTTTATTTATCCAAGAAAAGTTTCAGTTTGAAAACAAGATGTCCTTTGTTAACCTTATCTCTCAGATCCAAGTAATGCTGAAACTTAAAATGGTTTTTGTTAGCTTATTTTATGAAGCCTGCCCTTTATGTCTTTGGGAATTGTAGATGCTTGGTCTAACTTTTTAAATTGATTTAATAAAGGTTCACCATTCAGAAATAAAACCTTGAGTGGTACAGGAAAATGAAATACATGGAGAGACACTTGATCAGGGGAGTAATTTATCCCATAACTTAATCATTCCAAGAGTCCAGTTAAAAAGATTCTCCTGAGTTAACTTGCTTAAAAAGTAGATTGTCATGGAAGCACTTTTGTAATTGTCTTTGGAACAATGGTCTAAACTCTGAACAAATAGTCACAAAGTAGATAGTCTTTGGGTTTGTTTGTTTTTATTTTTCCAGATCCTTCCAAAGGTTAAACTATATAAACTATATATTGACCAATATGGAAATTAAGGAGGAACATGCTGACCTGCACAGTTCTAACTGGTTTTGCTTGTTCTTCTTACCACCAGCCTGTGTCTAACAAACCATAAATGGTTTAATTGTTTGTTTAATACAAGGAAGTGCTATGTGGTTGTTGTTTTGCATCAACAGCCACAGTGAACAGTGTGTTAATGACTGGTTTCCAAAGACAAAATTGGTAGGGCCAGGAGTAAAGTTAAATTTCATTTCATTCTATTTAAATATATGTTGCAGTAAATTAAATCTGGTTCAGATGTGTTTTCTTATTGGCTCAACTAATTGTCAGAAGAGAATTAGAGTTATAAGAGTTGAATGAAGAGAAGGACAAAACTAAAAACGTAATAAAGTTAATAAAATGATAAATAAGAACAATCCAGTTATGTGTTTAACCGGTTGTGTCACCTTAAAAAAATTATAATGGCTAATGCTTTTTAGAGATCTCCGGAAGCCACACAAGATTATCAATTGGGCAGCTGTGATTTAGTATGCCTTTAGGGATTTTAACTTCTTTCAATTATAGCTCTCCCAACAAACAATTTAGCAAATCAGGGCTTAGGATAATGTGATTGGATAATTCAAGGCTGTTATTTTTTCCTTGAAGATAGCAATGGAACATCAAAATTTCTTTTCCTCCCAAAGCAGATCTATATTTCTTTTTATGAGGCAAAAAGCACTTTTGGGGGTTGCTGGAGGAACTTAAGATGTAGAAAGCAACAGAGAGGAATAGGTTAAATTTCCTCTTCTCCCCCATTCCCAGTTGTAGTTATTCTGATTAAGTCTTTGTTTGCTTTTGGAAAGAAAAGAAAAAGTATTGAGAGATAGCTATCTCCAATGGCTAGGCTTAAATTTAGAATTTAACAAAGCAAGCCACTTCTTAATATAGCATGATTGCTAGAAACTTTTCCCCTTTTTAATGGTAGCTTGCTAAGAATACTAGTTCTTAGTATGCCTTCATTTTATATGGCATGGAATACACATCTGGCTGCACTATTGTATGATGTTTGTTGTAAAAATTAGTTTGTACTTTAAAAAAAAAAACAAGGCTTGCTTCAAACCTGTAGCTCATTGTAATTTGTTCGGATCACACCAGCCATTAAAATTCAGCATGTGAGCTGCCAGAGTTATAAATAATAGACTTTTTGTTCATTGTAGACTGCTGAAACAGCCGTTTTGGAGTCAAATAACAACTTGAGAGGAATCAGTGAGGCAGAATAAATGGGATAGTTTTAATGATTATTTGGAACCCCAATCTTTAAATGCATATATTTCTTTTTCTTATATAGTACACATAAACCTCATAAACTGGTTTTTGAAGTAGCATTTTAGATTAAAGATTGATATATATTTTAAACACCAAATTAAAAGGCTATCATAATGGGAGTAAAATAGTATGATAATTGAATGCTATTTATCTATTTAGAAGAAAGCCTCATTAGTTATTGGGACTTGCTGTCAGTAAGTATTTACCAAGGTTTATTTTTAATTGAAGTAACAGCAATATAGCAAATCAGGGCTTGTGATGATATGATTGGATATTTCAAGGCTGTTATTTTTACTTTAAAATACCAAATGGAACACCAAAATTTTCCCCATACTCCCAAAGTAGATCTATGTTTCTTCCCATGGGGCTAAAACCAGCTTTGGGGAAGAGAAACTTTGAGGGAAATAAAAAATACAATAAATAAAATACAGGATCTGAGTTTAGGTAAATGTAAAAAGGGTTGTTTTATTTCTCCAAAGGATATTGCCATTCTTTCAAATAAGACTTAATAACCCCGAATTCCTTTAGACTTGCTTTATACAATATACTAATGATTTCCAAATTTGGGAGAGCTGGAATCAGTCCCCTGTATCATTTGCATCTCTTTGTAATGGCAAGCCTTGAAGGCATATAGTAATATAATTCTGAATTAATGTCCATGGAAGCTATGCAAAGGAATGGAAGATTCCTAGAAATTAGTAGTGGATTGATTTCCTTTGGACAGCTTAATTACATTTACAGAACAAATTATTTCCTTTCCATGATTCAGGTAAGAAGAACTTACATCGAGAATGTTCTTACATAGATATATAATCCCAGTCTGGAAACACGGTTTTAAATATTTAAAGTATGTCTTAAAAAGAGAGAGAGAAACAATGAAAGAAATGCTTTTTGGCTGAGAAGTTGAATTGTAGTCAAGGATATTTCTGCCCTCCTCCCCTTCAAAAGGAGGAAACCTGCAATCTCACTCACTTAGAAGAAAGTCCTGTGTGTTCATTGGGGTATATTTCTAAGAACAGCACTATAGAATAGTTGGATGCATGCAGAGGTGAGTTCTGAATCTTCTTACTGCTGGTTTGCTCAGGATCATGCCTTGAGTGTGGGTGCAAAGCGAGCAAGCGAGCACACCCGCGGCAATCAAAAACTAGCTCCTGCGCATGCACAGAAGCAAAATCCAAGATGGCGGTGCCCACGGAGCCACCAACACAACCGGCTCTGTGATGTCGCCTCAGATTTACTACCTACAGTATAGAACCGGATAGAACCGGTAGGAACCCACCTCTGGTTGCATGGGATGGAGGCTCATTAGCTTTCAGCCTTTTGCTCAGAAGTTCACATGCATAAATCACTATGAATGTGTCTTGGGTATCTTTAAAAAGCATCACCAATAACAAGAATCTAAAACATTACTTTGATGAGGAGGATTATGATAGTTTGCAAGCACTAAGGTATATACTAGGTTATCAGAATTAGATAAGGCTGGTTATGTAGCCACCCAAAGCAGCTTTGGGTAGTCAGTTGGGTGGCATATAAATTTAAATAAATAAATGTATTTCTTCCTATGAATAGCAGTTGTCGGGTTCACAAATGAAAAGGTATTTCCTTCTTATTGAATGGGTCTTATTTGTCTTGTTTTGTTTAAATTGTTCATAATTGAATATTTTAAAAATATGATTTAAAATATTTAAAATACAATAAATACAATATCTATGGCGTTTGTGGAGGCATTGGTTTGACCATTGGCAGGAACAGAATGGAGAAATGGATACAAGCTTAGTTTGATCCAAAAGTATTTTTATTATCTTGTAGAAAGTAAAAGAAAAGAAAAGAAAAGGCCATCTCTGAAATATTGTAGCAACATAGAAGTTGAATATTTGCAGCTTGAACATTGTAGCAATGTGGCTTTAGTAGTGTTTTGTACTACCAGTGCTTATTTCTTCTACTTGTTATATCTACTTATGTAATATAGAATACAGAATAACAGAATTGGAAGGGATCTTGATGTCTTCTAGTCCAACCCCCTGCTCAAGCTGGACACCCTCTACCATTTCAGACAAAGGGCTGTCCAACCTCTTCTTGAAAACCTCCAGTGATTGTTCACTCATAACTTTTGGAGGCAAACCATTCCACTGATTAAATGTTCTTGTTGACAGGAAATTTCTCCTTAAGTCTAAGTTGGATTTGAGAAGCTTCCATCTGTTACTTCTTGTCCTGCCCTCAGGTGTTTTGGAGGTCAACCCCTTCTTCTCTGTGACAGTCCCTCAAATATTGGAAGATTGCTGTCACGCTAGTCCCCCTACATATACCTAGTCTCCTCAATCATTCATCATATGGTTTTATATGATATATAACATCATACAATGTTAGCCTCTACTATGTACGTGGTTTCTTCTGAAATGGAAAACTTAACTACACATTTCACCCTGACTCCATGTTGTGATAGATAATCCACTAACTTCCCAGGTCTTCTGACAAGTTCCTTGGATTTAATCTTATTTTCTTTGACTAATTCTCCACCATTTCTCTTTCTGCCTCTTTAGGGCTTTGTGCTTGCTGTTACCATCATCCGTGAGGCTGTAGAAGAGATCCGATGTTACATGCGTGACAAGGAAGTCAACTCTCAGATTTACAGCAAGCTCACAGCAAGAGGTCAGGAAATTGGCTCCAGCTTTCTGTCTGTTTACAACTCTATCAAAAGATGATGATAATCAGAACAGCAATTTTGAGAAGGAGGGGTTGAAGGGGAAGATGCCAAATATATGGACGGAGTTTTTAATTGTCCCTTTGGTGACTTGGGCCAAATCAAATTTAGAACCCAAAACCTTCCTAATAATGATTATTTTTTAATAAGGCAAATTTATAACATATGTAAAGTTTGTAACTATTTGAATATCTGGTAAGTTAAAAAAAAACATGCTGCCATTTGTACCTAATGGTAGACCATGGTTTAATAGCCTTAAATTTAAGCTGCTCAGTTTTTGGAAGCAGAAACTCCCTAAACAAATGTCATTATGGTTTTATTCAGTGTGCGAATCATAAATCATACCGTAGTTCATGGCTTACTTTCTTGTACAAATTCATACAACTGGAGTTGAGCAATTAAACATAATTAATAATTATAACCATAAACATAACTATGGCATAGTGTGATGTATGAATCCTCTTGTTAACTGGTATCAGATATTCGGATAGTAGGTAAAACTTGTAAACAGTAAACAATATTAGGGCTCAAACTACATGTAGTGTAAGCCCTAATATTGTGGTTCATAAGCCAGCATGTATGTCCTAGTGTATAATAATTAGCCAACAAATCATGCATGGATATGCTTATTGTGAAGCTACCCACTATCTCTTTATCTTTATTTCTTTGGAGGATACAATGGGGAGGCAGGCATCCATATGTAAAACAATATAGACAAAGGTAATAAATGGAAAGGGGATAAGAAAATATGCATATGAAAAGGCACTCTTAATTAACACAGGATTTCCTTCTCTTTCTTTGATAATAACCAGGAAGAGAAAATAACAAGGCACAAATAATCTTTGCTGTGAAAACCTTTGCTCTGAATCTACCCTGCATTTAAATTTCATAGTGGACATTCACATTTGCTATTTTTTTTAATTGCACTTGCTTTCTGGGATACTGAAAAATATTTTAGGGGGGAAAAGATCAATCCATATTTATCAGATGCAAGTTTGTTGAACATGTATCTTTTGGCCCAGTTTTGTCCTTAAATTTGCAAATGCTGGGTTTGATACCTTTTCTAGGTTTTTGGTTTAAGAGTTTTGTTTTCTCGCTTTCCTCTCTCTACAATTCATGAATACAAAGCATAGTAAACCAGACCAGCATTTTTTTTTAAAAGTCCTATGAAATGCAGATAGACCCCCTACCAAGGGAGCACTGCTTTGATATAGATCATTGGCATTTACCAGCTGTATCAAAAAACAATATTTTCTCAAACCTTTTGTGCTCTGTTTTGCAAGTCATGATATAAAGGTCTCCTAAAAGCCAAATGTTTCTTGGAAGAGTAGGGAGTGTTTTTAATTCCCGTCTACGTTTTGTTGATCTTTTGCTTTGGCTCTCTGCTTCAAATTTAAAAGCATGCTGGTCATTTGTACTCTTCACAGCTGCATAAAGCTACTCTACGGTGTTTTAAAAATGAGGCATTTATCTTCGCTAATTCTTGTTGACTTTTTAGCATCAAGGATCATATCAGCTGTGGACCATATTTGCCAATAGAAAAGTGCCAAATAATTCCCTCTGAATTGAAGTGTGTGGGGGAGGGTTGTCACCGAGAATGCTCAGTTTCTTGTGAAGCATTATGCACACTTTTGGAGAATTTTAAAGCAGCATTTTGTTTTGTCTTCAGGCACAGTGAAGGTGAAAAGTTCGAATATTCAAGTGGGGGACCTTATCATTGTGGAAAAGGTATGACTGGATTTTTAAAAAGTGATAATATTTTCCTCAATACTCATAACATAACAGAGGAATCAGCATTTAACAATCGATGATGATGATGATTATGATGACAACAATGTTATTCATTCAGTCGTGTCTGACTCTTGCCCATTCTATGGGCCAAATCTCTTCCAATCATGCACTACTTCTTTGAGTTATTCTATGTTCTGGCTGGTGTCATTTTTGATAGTGTAGCAATTAATAGTTAAAGCATAAAGCATTGAACAGTAGGTTTCTTCCATTTCATACCTCTCGATACGTTGGACTTCAGTCATCAGAATCCCAAGCCAACAAATCTGATGGGCATCAAATTAGGAAGGCTGCTTCATAATTGTATGCAAAGTCAAATATATTTCTAGAGCTACCAGACTGGGACTGCAAACATCCAAATGACAAGTACATGACAGCACAGTATTATATGTACTTCTATCCCTTTACTGGCCTCTAGTAGTTAACTGGATTTTGCCACCCATATCATATCGTCTTAATTCTTGTTAAGTCCATTAAATTTTCAAAAAGGAAGCTCCATTATTTGATTAACTTTGGACCAAAGTTTTATTTTGGTTTTCAAACCCCTCTAGATGCTTTTCCTATTCAGAAATGCTGGTGCTAACATTAAAGCAAAAGCAAAACTTTCTAAGAATATTGTTGTTGTTAGTTGCGAAGTCGTGTTCAACCCATCACGACTCCATAGACAACGTTCCTCCAGGCCTTTCTGTTCCTCTACTATCATCTGGAGTCCATTATTATTATTATATTACTGAGCACTTTCAAGGTAGAGAACAATTAGTAGGAGAGAGCCTCACACTACAAAGATGAATTTGGTGGGAAGGCCAAATTCTCCACAAAGACCATTCTGTTATCATTAGACTTCTTGGCAGGTTGAAGGGAATGTCTTCAGTGGCAATCTTCCTTTTTCTTTTTCCCTGTGCAAATTAATGGAGACACAGCAGGTTCCATGGGCTTATGTGGATGAGAAGAAAGGCAGCTGCTCTGAAACCAGATGTAAGAGTAAAAGGAAAACCACATCCCTGATAAGGACATTTGGGGGCAGCAGAATCATTGCAATGGAAGGAAACTTCTCCAGATTAGCTATTTGCAAAAGACAAGGATTTTTTCTTTCTTTCTTGGATAACCGCTCAGATACATGTTTTCAAAGCAGTAGTTCCTGCTTATATTATCAACTTAGGTGGGAACCTTTGGAAGTGCATACATCAGGATAGCTCTCAAGGCTCCATAGCCTACCTCCAAAATGCAAGCCTTCAGCATAGGCCTGAAACCTTGCTAGTATTCTGCTTCAGTTCAGTATTCACTTCCCTAGTCTTAAGAGCTTGCTCTTTTCTGGTCTTTGGCAATCAATCATTCAGGGTTTAATGGTTTGTAATTTATATTTTTACTTTCGTTGAATTGCGGCTGTGTAAAAATATATATAATAACCATTTTGATTAAGAGAATAAACGGATATGCTATAATGGCAAAAATGTTCTGTTTATTCCCATGTCACTTAAATATCAAATAACAGAAAAAATAAGAGTTGGAAGGAACCTTGGAGGTCATCTGCTCCAGAAGGATACCCTATAACCATTTCAACTTCATTTTTCTAAATTGTCTCTTTCTATTGTGGGTGACCTAAAAGAGACTGACACTGGAATTTGAAGTTATGAAGTTGCTTGTGTAATATAGTTCTATGAATTTAGTTTGGATGGAATTATACAATAATCTCTACATAATACACAATAATCAGCCTATCTCAATGAGCTCCTTCACTTAGTAATTATATCGTTCCTGTTAAATGTTTTAACTATAATATATTTTTTGAATTGTAACCACCTACAGTCATTGATTGAGATGGGCAGCTATAGAAATTGAATGAATGAAAAAAATAAATCTTCTTAGTCGTATGTTATATTTCCAGTTCAAAATTATGGAGTGAATATTCATTGACTGCCCTTTCTTTTCCCAATGAAGAACCAACGGGTCCCGGCTGACATGATTTTCTTGAGGACATCAGAAAAGAACGGTAAACATCTGGAACCCATTGTGAAAATAACCATTAACCTTTTGCCAGTTATAGGGGACATCATAATCATTTTGAACATGTAACCTAAGTAGATACAATTTAAACTTGGTGAGTCTGACCAACTCAAACACTCATTTTCAATAGCTCAAGCTTCCTTCTTATTTTATAATTGGTGGGTTTTTTAAAAAAACAACATAGAACTTGTTTATCTTGCAGGACGTCCTGTTGTGTAAGGTCAAGCAGTGTGAAGGAAAGGGAGATTGATGTGGCATATTGGCGGTAGCTTGGGCTTCATTGAGCTTCAGATTAACTCCTCTTTTCAGATGTCCCGCCATTTGTTCAGGCAGCTTTGCAAACTCTAGGCTACCGCCGGCTTTATGTTTATGTAATCAGCAATTCTGAAGCTTCTTCATAATATTTATTTACTTCTACCTAAATTGAACTGTGGGGAAAGAAAAGCACAATTTTAAAACTACTTCATAAAGTGAAGACGGTGGGATCCTGCCTGGGTGTGATAATATTTATCAAGGGAACAGCTGCCAGGAGCACTGTTGACTCAAGTGCAATCATATTATAGCCATGGTGGCCACAGTCAAATTGTTTGTAGGTCACACAGAGACTGTGACCCACATCAAAAGATGGTCACAGAGCTGCTCCCAACACTGAAGTTATAGGGTTATTTGGCTTAATGTTAGTCAGCCCCTCCCCAAAAAAGAATGGTATAAAAAAGTAAATGGCCTCTGTATTTGCAGCTTATCTCCAGAGATAATTCTGATTTGTGCAAAGCACCAGTATTTTGTGTCTGGTACAAATAAAGCTGAGTGTTTAGAGCAGGGAATTGCCCTGGAAACAGTGAAGGACCAGCCCACAGTGCTTCTGCCAGTGAAAACGGAGCTTGGGAGAGCCCTCCCGAGCTCCATTTTTGCTGGCAAAGCACTCAGGCCACCACAGGTGCGGCCAACACAAGTAATGTTGAGCTGGCCACACCCACCATGGCCACACCCACCCAGCCCTCCGAGGTCAAGCACAACCCTGAGGCGGCCCTCAATGAAGTCAGGTTTGACACCACTGGCTTAGAGACTACTGCGTGGACGATGTCCTTTCTGACATGAAAGTGATGGGATCTTCACCATCACTTTACATGAAGTCCAACATGCAAGGAAGGGACCGCATTGAGGAAGACAGGTTTAGTTCTATTGACTACTCTAATTTTTTCTCAGCATGCTGTCTGCTGGTTGTTGTTGTTTTTTTGTAAGGGAAGTTCCTCTGATCAACCCTGCAATTGATTATAGGTAAAACACGTCTAAGATCACTGAGTTAAGATTCCTCCCCTACTGTACCATGTAGGCTCAACCTTTCTATAAAGAATTTGCTTTAAATAATGAGGTATCATATTTCCTATATATAACATGGGGGAGTGGAACTAACTCAGATGAATATTTCTATAGGGTCCTGCTTTCTCCGAACGGATCAGTTGGATGGTGAAACAGATTGGAAACTGCGTCTGCCTGTCAGCTGTACTCAGAGGTTACCTACTGCTTCTGTACGTAACACAAACATTTTAATTATACAACCTAACGTGCCATTAAAAAAAATATCTCCCACTGACATATTTGTTTTTCAAACCAATTTGTAGCCTATGTGCTGAGTTAAGTCTTGGTGGTTTATTTGGGGATGTCTTGGCCTCTGGTTCCTATAGGAGAGATGGCTAATTCTGCCAACTGTCAGAGGTTCGATCCTGACCAGCTCAAGGTTGACTCAACCTTCCATCCTTCTGAGGTTGGTAAAATGAGGACCCAGATTGTTGGGGACAATGTGCAGACTCTGTAAACCGCTTAAAGAGGGCTGTAAAAGCACTGTGAAGTGGTATATAAGTCTAAGTGCTATTGCTATTGCTATTATAATGAATTTTGCCTCTTTTCTGTCTTCATACTCTCCTCTTCCTTTGTAGGACCTTCTTCAAATCAGGTCATATGTGTATGCAGAAGAACCAAATATTGACATCCATAACTTTGTTGGGACATTCACAAGAGTAAGCATTGACTTTGTTATTTAATAAAAGAAAAAAGAAAAACTGTTTCTTAGAAACTTCAGGAGAGCTTAAAGGTTTATAAAACAATATTTGGAGATGTTCTACATGTGCCATATAGATTTTAGACCGAGGTAACACGTTCCCTAATGATCTCTGTTTGGGACATGTGCTGAATGAATGATCTTTTCATAAGGAGGGATTTTGTGTTTTGAAAAATGATATATAACGGAGAGAAGATTTATCATATAACCTCCCAGCTTTGCCCCAATCAACAATTGCATCTTAAAGTTTAGAGCTTTGGGGAAAATGTTCAAGTTGGTAGCTAATGACTTCTTCATAAAGCTCCAAGTTGCCTTGCAGAGTGCAATTTTTATACCTGGGGAGTACACAGCTTTCAAGATAAAAAATAATACCATTCCATGGGTAATTTTAATTAAGCTAAATGAACATGTTTGGAGAAGAACAGTATAAAATGTAGTTTGTTCTTGTACTAGAGTCTTGTAAGAGAAAATAATAGAATTGGCACAGATTTTTTCTTTTTTAACAACACATCATCAAATATAATTGTCCAATTTTCTAATCAACATAAAGCATGGGAAATGGTTTAGACACTAAATCATTGCTTGTCTTAACTATGTTTATTAACAAGCGATAATGGTTAGTTCATCTGTAGCATTAGACAATTATGGTAAACTGTATCATCCTGGTAAATCAAAAGCTTGGTTTGTTATTTTAATATTATCTGGGAACCCAACCATTGTAACTTAATCTACCATATAAAACAATCCATGGTTTACAGAAGGATATCTAAAAGGGAGACATACAAGAAGGTTGTTCAATTAAAAAATGATTTGGTATTTAAAGTGCCCAGGTAATTCACCAATTTTCATTCAAGGCAGTAAGATTATGTTCCATACTGATTTTAATATTTTGAGCTTCCCTAAACACATCTGTTTATTCATTTCAATTGGCAAAAGGAACATGAAATTTTGGAGGAAGGGAGAGAGAGAAAAGCTGGAAGGAAGAGGACAGATGTCGGTGAATAGTTTTCTCTGAATCTTAAAAGGGTTCTTACTATAATGTGTGAACATAACATGGAGTTAAGATTGTTGGTTTAGATAGTGCAAACCTAACTTTTATAACTGGAAAAGGCTATTTGCAGGTTAGATTACTTTATTGTCAATGTACGTATATGCACAGTATACCCATACAACGAAATTCACATAAAACCCAAAGATCAGGCCCAACACGCATAACAATCCAGAGGTGAGTTCCTACCGGTTCTATCCAGTTCTAATTTTTGCCTTTGCGTATGCGCAGAAGCCAGTTTTTTACTGCTGCGCGCACGCACACACACAGCACATCCATGAGCAAAATGCCAGTAAAATATCCAGAACCCACCCCTGTAACAATCCCCAAACACCCACCACAAATTCCCCGCCCTTGAACCACCCCCAAAAAAAGTTCAAGCTAACACCACTGTTTTCCTTTGTTGCATGATTTACTTAAAATGAAATGCTCAGAAACAGCTACAGACAACCACGCAGCATTTCCTGAACCTTTCAGATTTGAATGGTGAATCTATGATGTAACCAGCAGGCTGTTGAACGTACATTACCATCATCTGTCAGGGTGTTGTGTTATCGGGAGCTGCAGTTTAACTGTTGCTTCTTGTAGCCTGCATCATTTGACACATATCACACTCCAGCATTGGCTTCACACCTGGGGTGACAGGCAAAGAACCCTGCAGCCTTTCAGCATCTGAGGATTGAAGCAACAATGCTGAGAAATTTAAATGTCTCTGATCATTTATGAGATTCTAGAAATGGTGTGTGAATCTTTTAAAATATATATATATGCATAAGGCGCTTATTATTTGTGGGTTTTTTTCTTGACTCTTTCAGGAAGACAGTGATCCTCCTGTGAATGAGAGCTTGAGTATTGAAAATACCCTCTGGGCTAGCACAGTAATTGCTTCAGGTAAGGCCTGATGTGTGAATTTCCCAGGGAGCATGTTAGCAATTTTTTTTTTAAGTCTCTTTGTAATTGAAAATAATCATCTCTTGTCAATGGAAATTAGGGGTTGGAATGAAGTTTTCCACTTGTGCTAACACTACCAAGGTTTTGAATTGACATCTAATTACCCCTTTGGACATTTATAGATGAGAAGACCTTTGGAATTCCAATAAATAACCTTTGGAGAAAGCATCCACTGCTAGAATAGCACTTAATTGCTCCCTATATTGACGTTTTAAATCAGTTACAGAAAGGGTGTCAGGGAGACTTTTTAAAGGGAAGCTGGGATAAAAGATCCGCAATTAAATAGGTTCCCCATTTGCGACTCCAAAGGAGAACATCTGATAAAAGCAAGAGCAGATGTATCAGGCTATAGTTGGGAGAAATCAAAGGCTTTTCTCTGAAGCGTATTTCAAGAAACAATTCAACTGTCACTCCCCTGAGATGGCTAAATATACTCACCTCTTTCTCAATAAGCTTTCCGTCTTGTTGAGCATTTAAGGCATAGATGTGCCACTTTCAGGAAGGGAAGTTCATGGCATTTAGCTGACTGAGAGGCACGTCAAAGCCAGAACCCACAGAAGATCGTTTCTGTGATTTAATCAGACAAGTTTTGTGCCGTGTGTTGCTTGCATTCTTTGCTGAAGCTTCCTTGAAACCTGGCACCTTCTGATGTGTTGTCCTTGCAGCTGGCAAAATTCTTGGCCAGCCTAACAATTTGGCTATGATTCCTGAGAACTGCCATTTCAACAGAGAGAATGATTCCTGAGAACTGTGTGTCTCTCTCTATTCTCTCTCTCTCACATACCCTCTCTCTGTATCACTCTGCGTTTGTCTCTCTATGTCTCTTTCTCTCTTACACCCTCTCTGTTTATCACTTTGTATGTGTCTTTCTATGTGTTTCTCTCTCACACCTTCTCTGTGTATCACTGTGTGTGTCTCTCCCCCCCCCTCTCTGCCACAGCTGGACCAACCCAGCAAGCTCTTCTTGGGGCACTTCACCACGTCTTTTATTTCTTCTTTTTGGAAATCTGGGCTGACAGAGGAATGATCGCCAGCAGTGACGGAGGCTTCCCTTCGGGTGACGGTTCTCCTCCCCCCTCCTCCTCTCGCAACCCCCTGGCTGCCTGTGGCTGAGCCGGGAGCATGCACATGCGTGAGGAGAACCACAAGTGATTGCCAAAGTGCAGCAAAGGCGTTTGCGGAGCGGGCTGCCGCTCACTTAAGGAGGGTCTTAACAGGATGCAACTGGACATGGCTTCTCGTGTAGTAAGCCTCTGGCCATCACCTTGCTGTGTCGTCCCCCACCCCCAGCAGCTCTTTGGCCAAATGCAGAGGGCATGAACTCCAGCCTGAAGGCTGCCTTATGCACAGATGTGGCGCAAAGGCTGCCTTACACGCAAATATGGTATGAAGGCTGCCTTATGTGCAAATGTGGTGCAAAAGCAGGCACAGGGCCGCTTCATTCCTGCACTCTCCAGTGACCCTCCCCCCGCCCCCGCTCATGACCCCCGGCCCAGCTGTGGCTGAACCGGGAGCATAAGCACACGTGGGGAGACCCTCCTTAAGTGAGTGGCCGGCCCCCCCGCTTGTGCCTTTTCTGCGCTTTGGCTCTCACTTAGGGAGGATCTCCCCACTCGTGCACACGCTCCTGGCTCAGCCACAGCTGGCCCGAGGGTCATGAGGGGAGGAG
>JANHFT010003902.1:47656-62563 GCA_032467955.1 Pseudoxenodon macrops
CACCCACCCAGTCACCTGACCTCCAAGCCACGCCCACAAAATAAGCCACACCCACAGAACCGGTAGGGAAATTTTTTTAGATTTCACCCCTGGTATTGATATAGAATTTCATGGCTGGCATCAAAGTAGTGATGAGCTTTTGGGATGAACAGCCGTGATCTGGTTTCTTTTGTTCTGATGTTTCACCAGAAGCTGTGGTTGCCATCTTCAGAGACGGAGTGTGTTGCTTTGTGGTGTACCTCTCTCTATGTGCTTCTGAAGATGCCAGCCACAACATCGAGTGAAACGTCAAAACAAAATAAAACTAAACCATGGCCATTCAGCCCAAAAAAACATATCGCTGCTCCATTGCCATCTTATGCTATGGTAATTTGAAGAATTATCCTGCAGGAATTGCTGTTATAGAAGGATCATTGGAGATCTTTTGCGTTTTTAAGAGAAGTGTTTACAGGTGCACAGATGAAATGAGAACTAAGCAAGCACCTTCATAGAGGCAGTTTTCGGTTTAATGCAGGCTGTGGTTTACACAAACCAATGCAAAGATTGTTAATTGGCTATCCCATTCCTAAAAGCCACGTGCCTTTCCCTTTTATTAGATCTAGATTCACTAATCCATCAGCCAAGAATAGCGTTTTAACAACACGTCACTTAATGCCTGGAATAACATATGTAAATATCACATAATCATATTAAACCGCATACCAGCTGTGCCCTCTTTTTTCAGTTTGAGGGCAAAGGAAAGAGAGCGATTGGTCAAGCCAAACCATTTGACCTCAAGGATTGGATTTTTGGCTTACCACTTTTTCTTGCATGTGGTAGAAATCCCTGCATAAAAATCCTTTATTCGAGAAGCTTAATCTCATCTTCCTCAAATAATGATTTTATTAAGTTCCTCCTCACCCAGCAGTACCCTTTCGTGATGACTGTCACGTACTCACAGCAAATTCATATTTTGAATATAGATAGGTAGCCAAAGCAATACCATTGACAGAAAAGACAGATACCATCAAGGGAAATTCTTAAACATGCCCAATTTCTTAAAAGGTGAGACATTCCCCCACCCCCAGTTTACCCCAATGAGAACTATGCTCTCACTAGTGGGAAAATGCTGACTAAAAAGCATAAGAGGGTGAGAAAAAAGAGTAGAAATTAATGAGAAATTATTGAGTGTCTTGAAAACTGGCATCCCTGAGAAAGAAGCAATCCATGCTGCATTTCTTTGGGTTGCAGCTCCTTTGTGTAATTTACATACAACATACAACGTACCACCAAAATTGACCCTATAATTTCCATTGCTAAACCAGACAGTTTGTTAGATACATTTTGCCCCATTTTACAATCTTTCTTGCTACAGTTGTTAAGTGAATCACAGAAGTTGTTAAGTTAGTAACATGGTTGTTAAGCGAATTGGGCTTTCCCACTGATTTTGCTTCTCCGAAAGTCGCTAAAGATGATCACATGACATCAGGATACTGCAACCATCATAAATGCATGCCAGTCGCCAAGTGTCTGAATTTTTATCTCGTGACCTGGGATGTTGCTACGGTCTTAAGTGTGAAAAACAAATGTCACTTTTTTCAGTGCCGTTGTAACTTCAAATGGTCACTAAACAAATAGTTGTAAGTTAAGGACTGCCCGTATGTCAAATAACATTGCTAAAGCTCAAGAAACAAGAAAAGCTTGCTTTATGGGAAGCTAATAATGGCTGCAGCCTAGGATCCTTCATTGTTGGGAGTATATCCTCTGATTCATTTTCTATTCCATTTCTTATTAGATAATATTTGGGCAAAGAGATGCAGAGGAAATATTTGGGCGTGTTAGTTTAATAGTAATTCATTAGAACTCATAGTGAAAAATAAATTGATCCTCACACTCAATAATCACTGTATTCATAAATTGTTATTTTCTAAATATTTTCTATATTTTCTCTGGTCCTAGCAACATGGTTGAATAACCAAGCCACTGTCTGATGTTGAGGCAGCGTATTTTCTTGTTCCTTCCTTCATTGGGAGGAGGGGAAGTATTTTTTTTAAAGGTTGGCAACAAAAAAAACAATGTTGGTAGTTAAAAAAACATGCATTAAGAACTTTGTAAAATTTATACAGAAAAAAATTATTTAACCTTCCAGGGACTGTATGTAACTAATGGAAAGCATTGGGACAAAAACTCATTCATGGTTATTTTATTCTTATTTCAGTGTATTCTTTCAGGGTGCTGAAAGTCATTTACCTTTGAGATTCTCGAGCAGTATTTCTCAACCTTGGTCACTTCAAGATACGTGGACTTCAACTCCCAGAATTCCCCAGCCAGCATGCTTGGCTTCACACATCCTGAGATGGCCAAGATTGAGAAACACTGTTCTAGAGGGATGGGATGAAAGGCGAGCAAGATTGGGAACATCAGCCTCACGGATAGGTCATTCTCTCAATTGCTGTCACATTCCCAACCCCAACCATATAAGCCACACCTGCTGGTCCCAGGTTTTCTCAAACTGGAAAGGCACTTCTAGCCACGGCAAAGGCTGAAGATTCCAAGAGAGGAAATGGTACAGTTCATAATCAAATCACTTTCTTCTTCACTTTGCCTGTTTCCCTCCTCCCTCCTGTTGCATTCGCTTGACCTCTGAACCCACTAGCTCAGCAGTCTATCTGACCTGTGACTTCTCTTGTGCTTAGGTGGCCCTGGTGCAATGGACAGAAAGTGTTGGCTTGACGCTGGTTGGAAGGGATCAGGCTTCCGTGCAGCTGAGGACTCCTGGTGGCCACATTCTAAATTATACCATCCTCCAGATTTTCCCCTTCACCTACGAAAGTAAACGAATGGGGATTATTGTTCGGGTAAGATGGATAAGCACATGGGGGGGAGATACATTCTCTGTAAATTGGGGTGAGATTTCAGGGTTTTAGGAACCAATGTATTGTGGTTGGTTGGTTATAGTCAGCCAAATATTTAGACTGGGCTTGGCATTTTTAAACCACCTATCAAGTCCTTCCCAAGGATCTGCGATAGGCAGATGTTGCTTCTTAATTATATCAATGATATTGCCACAGGATGTAAGCTGTTCCAAGTAAAGCTGCCTTTTGCAATTGACGGATGGAGATTTTGTCAACGCCGGTGGTATTAAAGTGCTGCTCCAGATGTATTATTATTATTTCTTTTTTAGGATATTTTATAAAGCAGAGCCTGGTGCAAAATGTGTAATTACCTGTAAATGATTCACATCTCTTCTTCTTTTTGTTTTAAATGTAGGATTAACATATGGACATACAGTGTTCTTCACAAACTGTTGATGGAATTGTGGTCTGCATAATGGGAATGGTTGGGAATGATTGCTATAACACTCCTGGAATCTTCATACTAAAATGTTTTGAACAGAATGGAGCTAATAGTCATTCCATACCAAAAAATAATAATAATCTGGCTGCTTTTCAAAGCTGCTTTCATTTCCTCAGGTTAAAACTGCTGTTCTTTATAATCAATCAGGAGTCAAAAAATTTATCTCCAAAAGTACTGCAAATTTTCTAGAGGCCCATTGGAAGAATCTGATCTACCTTCTAACTCCATCCTCTTGAATTTGATTATAATTCTTTCCAAGTTAATCAATTCTTATTGGGTCTTCCAGCAGTGGGGGAAATGCCTATTGATTTTTTTTTCTGCCATAAGAAAACTCCTAGCTTAATAGAGAAGCTTCAGAAAGGCTGATATTTCTGAATCTTCATTTTCCTACCTCCTATTATCCAAACCATAACTACGATGTATTTCCTTCATATGTGTGCATACATTGGGACAGTGTTTTGTTTCAGGGGATGAAAATACTGAGAGATAACATGTTGATGTATGTGATATGGAGAAATAGAAAGGGGCAAGTCTCACATACAAAAACACTGCTGGTAATAAGATGTTGCACCGTCTTTGTTTTACTTATAATCTTTGTGGCCGAGTTAAAAAAAAGAAAAAGAAAAGCCAAATGCCTTTTCTAGATTTTCTAGCTGCCTTGCAAATGGTAAAACAATTAGCAATTTCCCTCTCCCTGAGTTTTGTAGCGGTGTCTTCTTAAGAGGGGGCTGTTAAAGATTTGTCGGCTTTCATAGTATCTGATTCCAGGGATCCTGTTATAGCCAACAAGCTAGGCAAATAAGACAGTTGCTGCTTCTTATTGGTAGGGAGGTAGCTGTTTTTTTTTCAACCACAAAAACTTTCCAGTCTCTCTTCTTTCTGAGCAGTTGGAATGGAGAATGGGTGGTTTGCTTTTTTTAAAAAACTCAGAAACTGCTATTGTCATGTGTCAAGTGGGAGTTGGGGGAGGGAGGGAAAGGCCTTTGAACCTTGGCCCAAAATCAGACTATGGTGGAAAAAGATGTGGTTGAGAAACAATACAACTGGCAAATCTTTCTGCAGATTTATACTTGTAATCGTGCCATATCATGGGAATGTGCTAACCTCCTACTGAACTTGGTGAGAGGAAATGACTAATGCAAGGAGATAGTTGATATGATATTTATATTGGACAAAAGATCTAAACGCTCTTAAAACTAGTCCTGCGCTGCAGGAAGTGGACTTTCTTGCTAGTTTCCTATCAAAAAGTTATTAAAACATATCTCAACAGTTTAAACGTGTAATGCACAAACATTGATCTTAATTTGTGTTGGAAATATTTTAACGTGTTGGTTTTTTCCCCTGGCACCCTTGGATTTGAAATTGGAAGTTTGCATTGACACATGACTCCATTGTCATATGTCCTTTTGTCAAAGATGACAAATAATGTGCCACATATGTAAAAGCCACAGGAATAAATAAGATTATGGTGTTTATCTTTATGTTTGTTTTCAGCCACAAGATATTACAGTGCTAATTGTTGATCAAGTTCATATAAATGTTTTTAAAAATAAAAAATCAGTCCAGAGAAGGGAGGGAAGTTCTCTTAACTCTGTCTCCATCTGGGGAAGGAAATCATTCTCATTCTTTAGTAGGTCTACTCTACAGTATCTGTGGAGGAGAGAAATTTTGCATTTGGTCTCAGTGTTAAATCACATACTATTGAGAGATCAACCATTCCCATCTCTACAGAAGGCATGTCTACAAGCCCAAGTCTCAACATCAAATTTAATTTATTTTCCTTCCAACAGAGAGAACCTAGGGACTGCATCTACCATTTGGGGGGAATAATGGACAGGGCAATAATGCAAAGTGACCAGGATTTTCTATTTTTTCCCTCCTTGGTTTTGGCAGGAAGAGATTTTTTGATTTTTTATTATGCCCGAAAACATACATTATGTGCCTCCTGCGTTTTCTCAAAATTATGGAACTGTGATTACAATATTAGTTAATTGTGAACAGAGGTTTTTGAGGTTGTAAAAAATTAGATTTGTGGCATTTTGTCCCATTCTAGCTTCTATAGTCTTGTAGAGATTTCCAGAACGTTTTTTTGGCTGGTTATCCTCTTTTCACTCTGTTTATGTTATTGAGATACTATAATCTTCCTGGATTTGCATCAAGTCTGTATTAACTTCACAGTGTTTGTTTTTTCATCTGGCTGACTGACAGTCAGCTTCCATGGATAAGGATGGATTTGAAATGAGTCTTCAGTTCTTATCTAACATCTTAATCACTGTTCCAAAATGGCTCTGGGGGAATCTCAAAGATTTTAGAAGAAAAATGTGTTCGTGGCTGAAAATCATTTGGGGGGGGGGGAGACAGAGATGGGTCCTGAATCTTCTTACTGCCGGTTTGCTCAGGGTTGCGCCTCAAGCACGCGTACAAAGTGCGCAAGTGAGTGCACGCACAGCAGTCAAAAACTACCTTCTGTGCATTTGCAGAAGCAAAAATTAGAACACAAGTAGAACTTGTGCTCAAAAGCGGAATCTACAGAATCTGAACAGTATACATAATCCTTATTTATAGACCAACTAATAAATATATCTCTCTCTCAATATTCCCTTTGGATTCGGTGTAGTTAATTCCAGATAGGTGAGTATAGGATTACAGCCTTAATCCTGTGATTTAATACTCACCAATTTCAATTTGATTTTTTTCAGGGGGGAAATAAGATAATGTACATGTGTGTATTTTACACCTAAATGTGAATTAGTGTAATGTTTTATCCTTTGCAAGAGAATGGCTGGAATGAGGAAAAAGCAGTGACCTTTTTCCATGTAAAACAGTGGGAACCTGACCTCAGCCTGGGACTTCAGCCAGTAACACCTGTCATTAAATAGAACAGAAACAGAAGATGAGAAAATCAACCCATTCTCCCTTCTTGATAGAACTTACATAATTAAATTCTGTTTATTTTGTTCAAACGCATAGAAAATTAACAGGTAAAACAAAAGGCTAGAGTAGAATTGATTTCCTTGATATGCTAATTTTATATGTGAATAGTTTGGAGTTTGTTTTATGGTGGAGCATTTAGTCATTGGAACACTTGTTTGAAATATAAATTATTAGTGGACGTACACAGATTTATTACTTTGCTTGATTGTTAGTGTTAGCTCTTAGATGCACTGAATTAGTAAGGAGTTCAAAGGCTATTTAGTCCACGCCCCAATGATATTAGAAGTTCAGTTATACCATTCTTCATAAATGGTCACACAACTGCTAATCTTCTATTATCTGCAATAAAAGCTTTTCTGCTGGCAAAATTATCTCTTCTACTGCCAGACACCTTATATAAACAGCAAATTCCAGCATTTAGAACAAATCTTATGTCCTGTAATCTTGACCTGTTACTTGTAGGACGTGCTCTTTGGAGAAACATAAAAATTATTTCATCTTCTACATGACAGCCTTGCATATAATGGAAGAAAGTTGCAATTTAATTAATTGTTTTTCAGGCTAAACGTATCTTAGAAACTGATAATACCCAGACCAAATAGATATAGATATTAAGAAACAAACAAGATAGTACATAAATGACATATGCACACCTATTTTTAAAAAAAATAGTTGCATGAGAATGATGATCTGATCAAAAGAAGGACCATTATATACTTTGTGGGAAGGGAAGAATAAGAACCTGTTCCCAATGTCCCCTCTTTTTAAAAATAAAACAATGGTACAATGGTATTTTTTTTATATAAAAGAGACTCCCTATATCAAACTGACTCCTACACCCTGTGCAAATTGGAGAGGAAAGAAGATAACCAATTCATGGTAGAAAGCTTTTGTACATTCTTCTAACTCTCGCTTGCTAAAATTCCATGTTGTTATTTTTGCAATGACACAAAAAATTTCTTCGGTGCTCTGACCTTTTTAAAGCCATGTTTTGAACAATACCATTTTTTTCTTCTGAATTGTGCTACCTTATATTCTTTGGAGACAGCAATTTTCCTTTTGCTGATTTATGGTTCTTCAAGTTAGGCATTTTTAGAATAACACACCATGACATTAAATTGATGTATTATATATTTTATGAATAGATATCTGTATCTTTAGTATCTGTACTAAAACAGGGCGCCTGAGATTATTTTTCCCCTTTTGTCATCTCTTTTCTTTCTCTTCCCTGTTTTCTGTCTCTTTCAGGATGAATCTACAGGAGAAATAACATTCTACATGAAAGGGGCGGATGTGGTTATGGCAGGCATTGTTCAGTACAATGACTGGCTAGAGGAAGAGGTACAGAACAGCATTCTTAATGCTGTAACTTTTTTTTTTACATTTGCAAGTATGAAATTCTCATTAGAGGTATGAAATTGAATTCAGAGAATGCTTTGAATGCTCCTGATGATAAAACTCCGCCTTTCCTAACCTGGCAACCTATCTATCTGTTGTACTACAACTTCTATCATTAGGCTGCCTGGCCACTGTGGGGTAGTGGGAGTAGTGGGAGTAGTAACCAAATCATTTGAAGGCAAGAAAAGACCATCTGCAAACAGGAGAAGAGAGATAGGATGTATGTTCTACTTATAGATATGGTAAAGAAAAGTAAAAGTAGGGCAACGTGTGTGCATAATGGTGAAATGCATATGCACATCTTGAACCTGCAGATATATTTCATGCAACTTGCTTATGTAGGCCATCCTTATTAGAATGGTCTTTGCAACTTACCTGTGCATTAGTAATTCCATGCAAAAACTGAAATGTTTGGAAGTTCCCATCATTTAGCTGTCTCAGCAAAAAAATGAAGCAAAATATTTTACATGGCCCTGCATGGGAGAAACCTAAAATTGAAACACCATGTAAAACATGTGGGTATCCATGGGCATCAGTGCATCTGGTAATTTAATAATATTTTTGCTGAAATTTTAGAAGGTTGCTAGATCACATGAGATTCTAGCAAGCTCAACCAAGTTTTTACATTAAAAACAACAACAACCAGATTTCATTTGAGATTTCACCTTAGTTTATAGCATTCTCACCAAAAATCAAATAACATTTTAACATAAAATAGCCAAAGTCTTGCAAGATTTTGATGTTGAAAAGTTTGCTAGCCCTTGATAGACTGCTGTTTCTCCATGTCATATAATATATGTTGGTATATGCATAATTTTGTATGTATGTATGTGTTTATTTTGTCATGTCTATATAGTGTATATTGGAGATGGAAAAAACCCTTTGAGAGCTGTATGCAACAAAATTTCATTTTAATGTATGCCACTTAGTATACATTCAAAGTGACAATAAAGTTATTCTAAGTCTAAGATATAAAACTCTAAACCATTATTTTGAAGGTGACTTTTAAAACTACAGTTTAAAAAGTCACCTTAATTCCTTGTCAATAAAACTATAGTATTAATATTATGGTACAATTCCATAATTTTGGAATTTTAAAATTCTGCTCTCTGAAAATAACAGGGACAATTATTGCGCTAATATTTATTTCCAATGGCAGATTAACTTATAAGAATACGTCTGTATTCCTTTATAGTGTGGTAACATGGCAAGAGAAGGATTAAGAGTTCTTGTAGTAGCAAAGAAATCCCTGTCTGAGGAGCAATATCAAGATTTTGAGGTAAGCAAACGAAATATGAAATAAAGCTCAAAACGAATATCCCATTTACGTCTGGAATAAGCAGGGAAGTGTTTAAATAGATTAAACCGTAAACTACTGTGCTTGCTGTTTCCTTCTCTTGGCAAAGATAGAACTGGCCACAGTCCATCATGCATTGGCCACTTCCAGACTGAAAGGGCTACCTTTAGGAACATTTTGGAAAATGGATGAATGAGTTGGCTGTATAAAATATACACCACTTGTATCTTATCGTTTTCATTGGATGTGGCTATTTTACAATTCCAACCTCACGAATTGTTTTGTACCTTTAAAAAATTGTGAGTAGCCTTTTCTATATTTGATGCTTTCCAGAACAGGACTTTATCTCCCATAATTCCCCTATCAATATAGCCATTGCCACGCATTCTGGGAGAAAGTCCACATGGAAGGCATCAAGTATAGAATAGCTAAGATGGCTTATAATCATACAATAGGCTTAACTTGGTTAACCTATATTCTAGGTACACATTATATGGATAAACTAATCCAGTGGAGTGGGTTTGCACCACCCAGTCACTAAACCACCAAAATACCTAACCAAAATTAATAGGCTATCTAGGCATGCTGCGCAAATACAGTTCCTAGATCTTTAACTGGTCTGGTTAAGTTGAGTAGTGCAAAATACATTATAACACATATATCAAAAAGGATACAGGGCAAACAGGAGGCACGAATATTTCATAAGAAGATTTAAGGATATTTAAGTCATGTAGTATGGCTGTATTACTATTATCCTTCTCATCTTTTTTACTACGTTTTCCTTTAAGTATCTTACAATTACATTACTTTGTTGTTTGTACGCTGTATGTATACTGAGAGCTTATGCACCAGAGACAAATTCCTTGTGTGTCCAATCATACCTGGCCAATAATTCTATTCTATTCTATTCTATTCTATTCTATTCTATTCCATTCTATCCTATCCTATCCTATCCTATCCTATCCTATCCTATCCTATCCTATCCTATCCTATCCTATCCTATTCTATCTTGCTTGACAAGGGCAAAGAAATCCACATAATTCCAACCAATTCTAGCTAGCACAGCCAGAGTACATGTTGTTGCACAGGAGGGTACCTGTTTGGGAAGAACATCTTGCATTGCCTTCTGCTCCACCACCCTTGATGATATTATATAATTTATTCCAGGATGTTGAAGAACAAAGGCTAAAATAAAAATGACTTATGATCCAGGGGGCTGCTCTGGATGTGCTCCTAGTGTATCAGTGGCAGCCAGCTGGCAGCTCAAGGGCCACATCAAACTTGTGGATGGCAGCCAGTTGACTCACCATTCTCCCATGTTCTTCTCGCAGATAAAGATTCTTGAAATGTGGACCAGTCTCATCCCATCTGGCTTTAGGAGGGAGGGGAACGCGCACACACACACACACACAAACACACACACAGAGGCTACCCAACCCATATGTTTCCTGCTCTTTTCCTCCTTCCCTACCCTATAAATGTGCTGGCAATTGCAAGTGAAGGAATCAATTTGCTTCCACACCTAGGTTTTGTTTTTTTTAATAGTAATTGCCCAGTTTCCCCATTTAATTTAAACTTCTCTGTCTTCTCTGAGCCACCAGGGGGCATTGTGGTGATACAGTGACATTGTGGGAAGGAATGGGGCCAAAATTGATTGATCCAAAAAAGTTATGTGTCTGTATGCATACTTTTTATTTTGTTTAGTTTTGTTGGACACATGAAGAAAGACGAGAAGATAGCTCCTAAAACCCTGAAAAGGCTTAATGTACCTGGGTTTTTTTTTTTTATATATCTTCGGGGGTTAAAAAAGGAGACCAAAAATTATGCTGCTGAATTTTAGCTTTTTGCTGCCAAAACCCAGTAGCGTGATGAGGCTGCTTTAAAAATTAGAGGTGGGGGCATTGCTGCTGGCTCTTGGGAAACTTTGCCTGCTTTTCCTTATTATCCATTGTACTTTGTTCTGATGTCAGCTTATCGAATGAACAAGTAGCAAAAGGATGTGTTCCTTGTGATCTTCCTTAGGCCCGCTACGTCCAAGCAAAATTAAGTGTCCACGATCGTTCCCTGAAGGTAGCCACAGTGATTGAGAGTCTGGAGATGGAGATGGAGCTGCTGTGCCTGACTGGAGTAGAAGATCAACTACAGGTGGATGTCAGGCCAACTTTGGAAACTCTGAAAAATGCTGGCATTAAGGTATGATTGAATCAGAAATCAAGAGTGTAAGATTTACTTTTAGTTTTTAGTTCCCCCCCTCCCCTCAGTGTATTAGTCTATGGCTGAATAAACATGAGAGAATTATAACGAGCAGAAATGGATGATTTCCACATCATTAGGAGCACCTTACTAATGCTGTCAGTATATAAAGCACGACAGGTAGTCCTTGATGTAGGACCAGTCACTTAGCAATCATTCGGAGTTACGACAGACCCCTCAAAAAGATACAAACCGTATTCAAACTGGCCCCCATTTATGACTGTTTAGAGCATCCCACAGTCATAATGGCCACAGTTTACTCTTTTTGCCAGAAACCAGCATTTACATTTAGTTTCCAACAAAAAATGCCCATTGCAGGCAATGGCTTTGCTTTATATCCATAGAAAGACTTACAACCATTATTCTGGACTCACTTGTGGTTGTAAGTCGAGCACTACCTGCATCAATTAAGAACATTGTTTACAGGGTCACATCTCAGAATTCTGGTTTGGTATTGCTATGATTTTTAGTAGAAGAACAGCATTTCCCCTTCAATTAACAAAATAATTTCTCTAAGCAGAATATTCTCTCTAAGCAGAATAACAACTTGCTTCCAGAAGTTGTGGGTGCTCCAACACTGGAAGTTTTTAAGAAGAGATTGGATAATCATTTGTCTGAAGTGGTGTAGGGTTTCCTGCCTAGGCAGGGGGTTGGACTAGAAGACCTCCAAGGTCTGTTCCAAATCTGTTATTCTATTCTAAATTATAGATGAGATTTCCCCTCTATTTTCCTCTAAATCGAAGAACAAAAGCTTAGACTACGTCCATCTTAGTTTAGAATTTTGTTTTTCACTGTAATCTATCTGATGAGTCTTGGGTGTTCCAGGGAAGGAGGACAAACTATAACTTTCCTAGTCCCAATGAAGATGGTTGTCTAATGACAAAATCAATTCATTTCCCCACCAGCAATAGTGAAAAGTGCTTCTCTTGAATGTATGCACATCACAGCTTCATCCTGCATGATAATAAATCTCTCTCTAGAAATACAATGCATAGTCAGAAGCTTAGCTGTGGAAGATTCAAGGATGAGTGTCAGATACATAAAATGCTTTTATTGCAGATGTGGGGGGGGGAAAGCTCTTACGAAGATAAGCTACTGCAGAATCTAGGAATCAAGCAATATTTAGATTTGAGCTCCAGGTTGAAACCAGGGATGAAATTCAGCAGATTTGGACAGGTTCTATGGAACCAGTGTCCGCAATTATGGGCGGTTCAGAGAAGCGCTAAATTGCACCATTGACTGGCCCCTCCCTGCCCTTCCCGCTCACTCCTCCTCTCCTCCTTCTCGGCTCAAACACACAGAGCAAACAAGAGAAGGAGTCGAGAGGCAGCCAGGTTGAACGTTAGAAGTCTTGGCCAAACTTTTCTGTCAGTTTGGTGGGCATGGCTTGGTGGGGTGGTGCCGCGCCACCTTGCCATGAGTGATGTCAAGTTGGCCACATCCACTCAGTCACATGACTCCCCCCACCAAGCCACGCCCCCCAAGCGACACCCACAGAACTGGTAGGGGGGAAATTTGAATGTCACCCCTGATTTAAACCTTATTTACGATTATAGAGTAATATTCTTCTGTTTTGGAAGTTGAAATACTGCATAATAATTTGATAATGGTCAATTTTGCTTCTATCGTTCTGTAGACTGTTTTCATACATTGTCTTTTGTGATTTAAACTCATCCTGTTCTTTTTTGAGAATCTCATCGACCCTGTTCAACTCCTCTGGTCTTCTCCTTTTTGACCCACTCTCACTTCCTGCTTTTGTGATTTGATCCTGATTCTTTCTTTTTATAAGACCAAATCATTTCTATGTGCTTCTTTTGTAGCAGTTACTCACTTTTACATTCAGGCCACTTTCATTTAGGACCCATTCATTCTTGACCTTATTGCTTCAGGTTTGGCCAGACAACTTCTTAAGTAGTTCATTTTAACTGCACTCAACTTACTTTTATGTTTCTTCCAATATTCCTACGTATCTATTTCTGGAACTGAGCAAAAGCAATCTTCTATAGCAGGGGTGTCAAACTTGATTTCATTGACAGCCGAATCAGGGTTGTGTTTGAACTAGGCATATGTGTGTGTGTGTGTGTGTGTAGTGGGCGTGGCAAGGATAGGCATGGTCAGCTCAATGTCACTCATGTTGGGGCACCTGTGGTGGGCCAACGTGCTCTGCCAGTGAAAACATGGTCCTGAGCTCCATTTTTGGCTGCAACGGTCTCCTGAAACCCTCTGCCAGCAAAAACCGAGCTTGGGAGGGCTTGACATGGAGCTTGGGAGGGCTGGACATGGAGCTCAGGAGGGCTGGACACGGAGCTCGGGAGGGCTGGACATGGAGCTCAGGAGGGCTTGACATGGAGCTTGGGAGGGCTGGACACGGAGCTCAGGAGGGCTTGACATGGAGCTCGGGAGGGCTGGACATGGAGCTTGGGAGGGCTGGACGAGGAGCTCAGGAGGGCTTGACATGGAGCTTGGGAGGGCTGGACATGGAGCTCGGGAGGGCTGGACACGGAACTCGGGAGGGCTGCATGCGGCTCTCCAGAGCTCTGTTTTTCCAAGCAGAGGCATTATGGGCTGATCCTTCACTGTTTCCAGGGCAGCCCTGTGGGCAAGATCTAAGCACTAGATTCGGCCCACAGCCTTGAGTTTGACACCCTTGTCCTATAGACAGCCATCTTTACATATTATCACTAATGTTCTCCCAGTTTTTGCCTTCTTATATTACTCCATTCATTTCCCCATCTTCAATACACACTCTATCAAGGTACACAGATTAACTTGCTCTCTCTTTTCACATTGATTGTTCACTCCATTTTTTGTTTGCAGACTCATCTACTGTGATACCTGTGCTTTCAGACCTATGCATTTTTTTAATTTCGCAATACACGTAGGTTATACACGGCATCAACGGAATTAGGGTTTTACAGGTAGTCCTCGAATTATGGACCCACAATTGAGCCCAACATTTATGTTGCTAAGCGACACATTTGTTAAGTGAGGTTTGCTCCGTTTTAAGACCTTTCTTGCCACGGTTTTTAAGTGAATCATTGCAGTTGTTACGTTAATAACCCAGTTGTTAATCTGGCTTCCCCATTGATCAGAAGATCGCAAAAGGTGATCACATGACTCCAGGACATTGCAACCGTCATAAATATGTATCGGCTGTCAAGCATCTGCATTTTGATCATGTGACCATGGGAATGCTGCAGTGGCCATAAGTGTGAGAGACGGTCATAACTCACTTTTTTTCAGTGCCGTTGTAACTTTTGAATGGTCATTAAATGAAATGTTGTAAGTCGGGGACTACCTGTACTTAAGAACTCAGCATTGTCTGCATATGCATATGAAATTCATTTCTCCAATAAGTTGATCTCTATGTCACAACAAGGATTTTTGAGCATTCATCCATAAATACATTAAACAACCAAACAGGATATCACATATGCTTGCTACAATACTCCCTCTTCGCTATTGTATCATTTGCTAAGCACTTCATACATGCTTTGCTTCCTTTTATATATATATATATATACCAGGGGAAGGTTCTAACTTACCTCGCTGGCGGTTTGCTGCCTCCCGCGTGGCTGCGCCTTGCTCACGCGCAGTAGAAAAAAACCCGAAAAATCCTCCCCCCAAAAAAGGCCAAAAACAAGAGGGCAACACATGCACAGTACTGGAAACTCAGCTTCTGCGCATGC
>JANHFT010003902.1:70828-88552 GCA_032467955.1 Pseudoxenodon macrops
CCAGTGAAAATGGGGCTTGGGCGGGCCTGCATACGAGCTCCAAGCTCCGTTTTCACTGGCAGAGGGTTGCAGTAGGCCGCCCCAGCTGAAAACAGAGATTGGGAGCCCATTTTCGCTGACAGAGGAACCACGCGCCGATCCTTCGCTCTTTCCAGGGGAGCCCTGTGAGCCGGATCTAAGCACCACACGGGCCGGATCTGCCCCTTCCCCCGGGCCTTGAGTTTGACACCCCTGGTTTAGTGGCTTACAGTTTGTATGTGCATTGCCTAGGGATCACAAGCAGGCTAATGATAGGACACCAGAAAGGAGGGGGAATGTCATAATTTGGGAGAAGGGGAGGTGAAATTTTAAAATGTTATGATGTCTGCAACATTTGGGGCATACATTTCATCTTTTAAAATCCCTTACCTCTTCCAGGGTCCTCAGAGTTATGTTACCCTGGAAAAACTGCTGATACCCCCTGCTAACCACGTTCGTAATTTTAAAAGTGTTTAAATTGGGAATTAAATTGGGAATTCCCAGAATTCCCAAACTGGCTTTACAATACTGCAAAGAGTATTGTAAACACGCTCTTCCATTATTTTATTTCATTTTATTTGTTTTGTTTTGCTTGGGCATAGTGGTACGTGAGAATGATGGCCCTTGAATTTTCCCTTACAGAAGTCTATCATTTTACACAGATGGACATAATATTAGAACAAAAAATAACTAATTAACGTAGAAGACTCAAGAATTCCCCAAAAAATTGAATCTGGGGCTACAAAACCTGGGATAAAAGCTTTGTTTGGCAAGATATTCCTGGCTACAAATCATACTTTGACCATTACCGTCAAGTTTACCACAAGGGATGTCCATGTAATCTTAAGATTATTTCTCATTTTCCCCTGATAGTGGAACTTAAAACCCAAATTCTTCCAATTGATCTAGTTTTGAAATATTCGAAATATTCGCACACCCCAATTTGAAACTCCAGTAAATAAAAATTTTAAAAATCATCTTACCTGCTATTTTTTTGCGGTGACGGCTGATCCCCTGTTTGGTTAATATTGGTCAACGTCACACCATCTGTTGTCTTTTTTTTCTCCCTTCTACTTAGAGAACGGTTCAGATCAGCCGACCAGTCCTGTTACAAAAAGAACCACAAAAATGTTTGAAGAAATTTGCTACCGGAAAACATCAGCCACCATGGCTTGGAGGTCTCCATTATATCTAAACACAACATCTACAAAACTGGGACAAAACTCCTTCTTAATTCTAGCCCTGCTTTTAACTAAAGATGAATGTCCTCTATTGCAAGAGAGATCATAAAAAGAAGCAACTTATGAACGTTACAATGCAACAAAACGAGTTTGAAATATTTCGCTTGGGTCAAAATTACATCCCCCCAATAGGAAAGATCGTGTTTGCTAAGATTATCACAGACGAAAGATGTAACATATTTTGTCTCTTTAAGCAAGTAGTTCAATTTAAGTACTTATCTGAATTGTGCCTCTTTTCAGTTTCCAAATTTCTAGCCGACTGAAATTCATGGTTTGTCAATTGAGACACATTATATTAAGGATCCATGTCTTATGGTTTAGAACAGGGCTGTCAAACTCAAGGCCTGTGGGCCGAATCCGGCCCAGGGGGTGCTTAAATCTGGCTTGGGAATAGCAAAAGAGTAGTCCATAGTGCCTCTGGCAGTCAAAACGGGGCATGGGGGGGCACGCACACCCCACCCGTGTTCCGTTTTCGGTCTGGATGGCTTCCTGAAGCACTTTGCCAGCCAAAATGGGATGTGCGCGGCCATACCACATCCTGTTTTGTCCAGCAGAGTGCTGCAGAATGCCGTCCAGCTGAAAACAGGGCACGGGGTGTGTGCATGTGCGTGTCCCCCATGCCCCATTTTGGCTGCCAGAGGCACTGTGGGCCAATTCTTTGCTGTTTCCCCCTCTCGGCCGGCCCGCAAAGGGGAATTACAATGCTGATCCGGCCCGCGAAGAAATCCAGTTTGACACGCCTGGTTTAGAATAACAAATGAAAGCACTAGTTTGCCCCAATGCTTTTCTACATTTCTTTCATATTACCTTAACCCCCATCCTGTACTTCAAATTTTCTCATAGAAAACATGAAATAAATAGTATTCTCTTAACATACCTGGTATGCACTGAATCATATAAGCAGAGCCAAGGACTCAAGGTTCAAAATGATCTCTGGTATTTAGTATAATTTAAGATTAGGCATATAAAATGTTTATTTGTACATTCTTTGACCTGACATGCCTGTATCATAGCTTCTTCTTGAAAGAGCTTTTTCAAAGGATACTGGCAGAAGAGTTAGTTCCCATCTGTTTCCTTTAGAGGACAGATGGCTGATTTTGGTCCTTAATGTTTTAATTATAATCCAATCTTATGATTTGGAAAGCCTGCATCTAAACTTTAAGTAAGTGACTGTATATGAAACAAACCATAACAGAAGGAAGTTGAAAAAGTATACCTAAAATAGACTATGATGCAATGGATTTTGATGATGTTTGATGAACTTTAAATAAGAAAATTAAAATATTGTTCTAAAGTTAACACTTACTTCATCCTTGTTGCATGAAAAGCAAATAAAATGATTGTTAGGAAAAATGATATTTTATTGTAATTCGTTTTAAAACTTTTATCTGTTTGTTTTTACAAAAGCTGGCTGTTTGTGACATTTGAAATAAATGGCAAAATGCAAAGATTAAAAAGTACAACGCATGAGATTAAAAGCTACGTTATCCCACTTGTAACAAATGCAATAATATATTAATACTTCACAATTAGAGGAAACACAAAACACATTTATTTATTTACAATGTATGCCTGCTAATTAGAATTAAAAATTAGGACTATATACTGGATTTTATTATTAATCAACAATTAACATTATACCCAATTTCTTTTGCATATCATTTTACCAATACCCTCTGCTCAAGTGTATCTCCTCAATCAAACTCTAGATCATTTAATAGTGTTGCTATAACATCCACATAAGTTAAGGCTGCAGTCTAATTTTATTGATGTCACCAAGCAGACTACAGTAAGAAAAACACTGTATTTATCTGTCAAAATGCTCCAGAGTTTAAGACAATCTTCTCACCTCCAAAATCAGCATTAGACAAACAAACTTTTATATATTCACAAATATCTTGTTCTGTATACCCTGGATCAGTGTTGGCAAACCTTTATGGTACCGAGTGTCGAAACGGGAATGCGCATGTGCAGGAGTGCGTGCGTGAAACTAGCTCAGCTTCCCGGCGCACCCATGCGCGCCAGGGAGCTGCTCTTCCAGTTTCTGGCACTCCCGTGAGTGCGAAGACCAGTCAGCTGGCGCGCATGTGTGTGCCAGAACCCGGAAGAGCAACGGGCAACGGCTGGCATTCCCGGAGAGATGGTTCTGTGTGCCACTTCCGGCACGTGTGCCATAGGTTTGCCATCACGGTCCTGGGTGACCCTTTCTGCTCCGCAAAATAAACACGTGCTTATAGTATATAAAGTATACTATATTTATGTAAAGTATCATTCATATCAACTTTGAATCCCGGGAACTTCAAGGGCTAAATTTTGTTTTATGCATTTATGTATTTTAGATTTGTTGAGGCCACTCAATTCCAAAAAAAGAATCTGGGCACGTTGCGATACATTGTATCTACTATAGATGTGTAATCCTCTGCTTATGACTCCAATAGGAACAGGAATCACTGTCACTAAGCAACGCTGTCATAAAATGCAACACCATGCGATTGCGTTGTTCACAGCGATGATCTTTTCCAATTCTATGATTCCGTCTCCACTGCCGCCTACTGTGATATTTTTTTTCTTTTTCAAAATCTATACCATGAGGTTTCATAAAATTCTCCCATCCTAGAATTGACTAGGACCAATCCTGCTTATATTTTCAAGAGTAATCAAATTACATTTACCAACGCTTTAATTAAAAGACATCTCCCTATTTTGCTTTCTGGATTTCTGGCACTGGGGAAGGATATGGATTCTCCCTTCATGTCTATAGAGATTCTTAGTCATCCAGGTCATGGTTGTCCCAAAGGTGCTTTTTTTCAAGAGGCAACTGGACTTTCTGGTTTTTCTTTGAAGACATTTCGCTTCTCATTCAAGAAGCTTCTTCAACTCTGACTGGATGGTGAGGAATGGAAGGATTTATACTCCTTGCAGACAGCTGGTCATTTGCATTCTTTTAGCGGGTCATTAAGGTCACCTGGAGGTTTTCCCTTAAAGGCAGAAGCCTGTCCACCCCAAGGATGAAACTGAGCAATGTGGTACATGCAGTACAATGCAGTGAGCCATGTGCAGATCTGTACATTGGGGAAACAGAACAACTACTTCATAAATGCATGGTGCAACATAGGAGAACAAACACATCAGGACTAGATTCAGCAGTCCGTCTGCATTTAAAAGACAAAGGCCATTCTTTTGAAGACAATAAAGTCCATACTTTTGACAGAGAGGATTGCTGGTTTGAAAGAGAGTTTAAAGAGGCCATTTTTGTCAAAATTAAACAGCCCTCTCTCAACAGAGGGGGAGGTATACAACACCATCTATATTCAATCTACAACACAGTTCCAAGAACTGCTCCACACCAATTGCACCACTCAGGTGATCCTGATGACACAGATAAACCTCCAGGTGACCTTAGGTAAAGGTAAAGATTCCCCTTGCACATATGTGCTAGTTGTTCCCGACTCTAGGGGGCGGTACTCATCTCCGTTTCAAAGCCAAAGAGCCAGCGCTGTCCGAAGATGGCTCCGTGATCATGTGGTTGGCACACGGAAAGCTGTTACCTTCCCACCAAAGGTGGTACCTATTTTTCTACTTGCATTTTTTATGTGCTCTTGAACTGCTAGTTTGGCAGAAGCTGGGACAAATAACGGGAGCTCACCCCATTACATGGTGCTAGGGATTCAAACCGCTGAACTGCCAACCTTTTGATCGACAAGCTCAGCATCTTAGTCACTGAGCCACCAAGTCCCCTAGATGACCTTAACAATCTGTTCAAAGGATGCAAGTGACCAGCTGCCTGCAAGGAGTATAAATCTTTCCATTCTCCACATCCAGTCAGAGCTGAAGAAGCTTCTTGGATGAGAAGTGAAACGTCTTCAAAGAAAAACCAGAAAGTCCACTTGCCTCTTAAAAAAACACCTTTGGGATATGCTCTTCAAGAGGAATGTCTAGTCCTCATTTACAATGACCTCATTAATGACCTCTTTCTTTCTAGTTTCTGGCCACCTAGGCTGAGTTGCCATTAGTAGTAGGATAAGCTATCAGTGGATTATCCTCAGTCTTTCAATTGTTTCTTCTTATCTTTATTTTCCCAGCCTCCCTGCAATCTTTCAAAGTAAGGGTTAGAGAGTTTCTGAAGCAGCACCCTATGAAATGAAAGGAACCACTGCCTGAAGGAAAGCAAATCCATGGATGTAGCTATGAGGCAACCCTTTCCATAAACGTGTAATAAGTTGGCACAAAATAAAGAGAGGATCATTGAGTCTAACCTCCTGGTCACTTGCAGAAGAGTAATTAAACCATTCCATTATAACCACAGACATTTTGTGTCCTTGGAAGAGATAATCATGGGGGAAATCTGTGTGATTGCTAAGAGTTGACAGTGCTTTGATGGCTCTTAATCAATTGAGTTTACAGGTAGTCCTCAACTTACAATCACAGTTGGGACCAGAATTTCCATTCTTAAGCAAGGCAGCTGTTAAGTGAGCCATGTCTTATGATATTTTTCCTCACAGTTGTTAAGCAAATCACTGCAGTTGTTAAGTGAGTCGCATGTTTATTAAGGGAATCCAGTTTCCCCAGTTGACTTTGCTTCTTGGAAACAGGCTGAGAAGGTCACAAATGATGATCAGTTGACCCTGGGACTCTGTAACCATTGTAAAGCACTTTTTTTTAGTGCCATTGTAACTTTGAATAGTTATTAAACCAATGGTTGTAATTTGAGGACTACGGTACTTGGATTAAATAGCCTGGCCATTCTTGCATTGTCCTAATCTCCAGAGTTCCGGGTCTCAAGAGAGATGAGGTAACTCTTCTTCATCCCATATTGAGTGTTTGAGGGGCATAAATTCAGCAATATTGTTAGCCCTCATTTATGCTGTTTATTTCCATGGATTTAAATTTAGGAAGGTTCCAGACAAGATTAAAAAAAGATCCAGTTCTTCCTAAGGAATAATTTATTCTTAATGATAGAAAACCACATTTTTAAAAATCCAATCCCTTATTATATATATACCTGCAAAGTTTTCTTAAGGGGATTTTCACTTTGAAATTGCAGTTCCAAGTTCAGTGACTATCAAATAGTGATATTTATTTTTGCATTTTCTACAACTGCAGCTGTAGCTCCTTCCCACAGAATTTGTGGGTTTGAATTTTAGCCACCGTGTTTTATTATATCTGCTTTTCTTGAAAACAGGCACTGTGAAACGTGTTCTGCTCTTCTATTTACTGCTCGTTACCATATTTTTTGGAGTATAAGAAGCACCTTTTCCTCCCCTAAAAGAGGGTGGAAATGTTGGTGCGTCTTAAACACCGAATACAGCCATTTTTGGCCTCCCGAAGCCCCATCCCCGCATCCCATTTTTGCAAAAAAATGGGCATGTTTTTCACAAAAATGGGGTGCGCAGAGGGTTTGGGAGGCCTGCAAAGTACTTCTGGGGGCTTGGGAAGGCAAAAATGCTCCCGTTTTTGCAAAAAACAGCCCATTTTTGCCTTCCCCCAACCTCCAGGATCACTCTGCAGGCCTCCCGAACCCTCTGCGCACCCCGTTTTTGCAAAAACAGGTGAAAATTGACCCATTTTGGCAAAAAACAGGGTGCACAGGTGGTTTGGGAGGCCTGCAGAGTGCTCCTAGGGAGCGGGGAGGTCAAAAACTTTTTTTTCTTACTTACCTCTTCGAATACTTGGTGCGTCTTATGCATCGGTGCATCTTATAGTCCGAAAAATATGGTATTCTTGCTTACTTTACACCTCATGATACTTCAAAAAAAATCATAGCATAGTTAAAATGTGAAAAAAAGAGACAGTGAAACCTATATTGAATGACCAGGAATAATTGTCCGAAGAAAGGCTAAACTGCTAGTGATATTAGAATATCCATCCTGCTGTTCTTTTCATTTTATGTTGCATGTATAATGAAGCTCTGGAATCCATTATTGTAACCATTCAAAAGGACGTCACTGCCAGCTAGGAATTCTACAGCTAAAATGATTTGTCTCTTTATGGTTAGCTGTAGCAGACCAAGTAAAACCTAAGCAGATCCAACCTTGGCTAGCAAGGGGAACTGGAACTGGCTTTCAACCATAAAGAAAAAGGCAAAAATGGGATGTTCTTATGATTCAGTGCTTCCACCATTTGCCCTGCGACTCTTCCAGATAACTTGTGAACTTAAGCCAGATACGTTTCTGATGTCTCCACCTCATCCCAGGGGGGAAATTTTGTGTTTCTTTGTCTCTCTGAGGGTGTGTGTGTGTTGTTGTTTTAATTTCACCTGCTAGTTGAAATTCATTAGCTTGTGGTAATCAGCTGTTTCATTCACTAGATGGATCCAGGTTAAACTTGAATGTTCATACACCCAACTTGACTCCATGCCCATCACTTGAGCTTGACTCTAAGGTTATACAGAAGTGCTACAACACTCCTGGAAGCATTCCCATGTTGGAACTGTCCCTTTGCAGCAACGCAGTGTACTTTATGCCCAATTAGACTGAAAGTGTTGGTTTTAATACCAGGAGTGCTTCCAAACAGAGCTCTTATTTTACAGCTGTCTCAACTCACATAGATTTACAATGTTGACTCAGGAACAGTTTTCCATTTATAATTCCCCATGTTTCTCATCATGGCTTCTGTTTTCTTTTTACCTTGATAAGTCCTTTAAAATGGAAGCAGACTGTAGAATAGCTAAGGATCGTATTTGATTGCTAGCATTCTAAGCCACTCCAAATTTTGCTGAATTTCCTTGATCTTGTGTGTTACAGGTGACGGGGGAAATGACGTCAGTATGATTCAGGAAGCAGACTGTGGTGTTGGCGTTGAAGGAAAGGTAAGTCAAAGCATGATGTCTACTTTGAATGCAACAATCATAAGGATAGGGATTTCAGGAGAGAGGGATATACGTTAGTTCAATGGATAGATATAATCTCACAATCAGAGTATCATCTGATTTATGGAACACAACCTTGGGAAGCTGTCTGGACAAATCATTTTTTTATTCATCGAAGATCCTTCCTCCTTTGACCATAGTTGCTTATTCCCATTATGATATGAAAAAACCATAAAAATGTAGGTATTAACATAGATATGACGCAGTGGAAAAGTTAAAAAAAAGTAAATATTTTTTTCCTGAACCCACAGATATGATGTGGTTACACTCACAGTTTTGGCAGGTGTCAAACGTTTAGGCTTTTAGACCCAATTTAAGACATATGCTTTTGATTAAACTGTCATCGACCTGCACCTTTCTGGTCTGATTTTATTCCTAACCGGGGCATTATTTTCCCTCTTATCTAAAAGTATTAAGAAAGGATTTTGAGATAGTCATGGCATCCTTAACGTGCAGCGAGAGCTGTGATGACATCACATGGGTCATAATGTCAAACTGGATTCACTTAATGTCCATTTGACTCACTTCAACAACTGCAATGATTCACTTAAGGACCATTAGCAAAAAGATTGTGAAAATGAGGCACAATTCACTTAACCACCATCTTGCTTAGTAACAGAAATTCTGGTCCCAATTGTGGTCATAAGTCAAAGACTAACTGCAAAGGAAAAGAGAAAATGTGTTATAAATAAATAATGATAAATAGAAGTACCTTGTTTTCCCAAAAGTTATTTACTTCCCCAAAAGTAAGTCCTAGCTTGATTTTTACACGTGTGCCCAATATTAAGCCCTACCCCTAAAATAAGCCCTAATGAAGACCCCGTGCACTCCAGGATGCACCGGTAAAAATTAAGCTAGGGTGGGGATGGGGGTGGAGCTGCCCTACTCCTTACCTTTGGACAGTTTCAGCCAGGCCTTGCCCACCCCGACACCTGCCTTGCTGGCCCATTTCTTCTCCCCCAAAAATGTTACCTACTTTGTTTGGAACCTGAAACTTTGTTAGGGTTACCCACCTGTGTTTTCCAGCATCTTTTAAAGTATAGTCACTGCCCACCTTACTCCACCCCCACCTACATGGCCCTGTAATGTCAATTATAACAACCCAGCATCCGCCCGCACCCCTCCTGCTTCAGCCATACGGAACACCGAGGATAATTCTAAACATAGTTCCTAAGCTGACGGTCGTCCTCTGATGACGTCATAGCTATGCAACCTCCACACAGCGACATGGCTCCTCGGCAGCATGCCCAGTGAAGGGTATCGTATGTTCGGCAGTCTGGCTGCACTCTGGCGGATGGCTGTGGTGCTCGGGCAGCAGGTCCCCACCAAATGGCAGCTCCTAACGGTCTAGCACCTCGGAGTTGACACCTGGTACCTTTTTTGGTGGCAAAAAATGTAAGACAGGGTCTTATTTTCGGGAAAACACGAGTAGAAAACTGAAAATGATTTTGTAAATGCCTTAGATTTCCTAAGGTTACATTCTTCATGCGGATTACACGGCAGTAAACTCTGTTAAGCATGGATGTTCTTACCTCTGAATAATCTGCATAGAACAGCAGAGAAAGTCAACCAGACAGTGGTAAAAAAAAATAATTCTCGTTCTTTGGAGCTCCTCACTTCTCAGTTTTAAAGTTGAGGGAGCTGTGCAAAAGGCACATTCCATGTTCACTGCAGTCAGATGCCTGATTCAAGGGACCTTATGTGCTGATCAAAGGATAACAGGCTACCGTATACAACTAGAACCATGCCTGCTCTTGTGGCAGGAGAATTCTGGGTTTTGTAATGATGGAGAGTCTTTGATATTTTTGTTTTCCCCAGGAAGGAAAACAAGCTTCTCTTGCAGCAGATTTCTCCATCACTCAGTTTAAGCACCTGGGCCGGTTACTGATGGTGCATGGAAGAAACAGCTACAAAAGATCTGCTGCTCTCAGCCAGTTTGTGATCCACAGAAGTTTGTGCATCAGTACCATGCAGGTCAGTGATGTTCCTGTGCCGTCTTTAGTGTATCAAGGTATAATTTTTTTTTTTTAAGCCCACATAGGATTTTTTACTTTGCTCTGTTCAAATGGCAGAGAAAATAGGAGAAATCCATTAAACAAGAATTGAGCATTGTTTCTGTTTGGTCTGTAAGTTGTTACTTTCTCACATTCAATTGATAGGGTTTCTCTTTCATGGAAGCAGATAGTCATTTGTCAGTGAGTTACACTGATTTGGGATGATGTAGCTTTTCGTTTTATATCTTGCGTATGTACGGTCTCTGCATCCCTTTTATTTTATTAAAGTTTAAAGTAGAAAGATAAAAACTGATAAGAACTAATGAGAAAGAATGGAAAAGAAGAAAGAGTAAAAATATAGGAAGAAGCAGAAATGCAAAAAAGAGAAAGAATAATTTCAGACTTCTTTTACAGCAGATATAAATGAAAGGTAATTCAATTCTTCCTCTATGGTTACATTATTTTTTTAAATAATCTATGAATATTAATAGTCCCCAAACCCATTTATAATGAGTTCATTTTTTTTTCTGTTTGTTCAAAAAATCCAAAAGAGACTTCCAGTTAGCATGAAAGTTAGTCAATGTCTTTTCTCTAATGAGACCCTCCATTTCAATATCTCAGCCAACACCATCAACTTTGCCAACCATTCTTGCATTGTAGATGATGTCAACTCTTCCCACTATTGGCCATATAAAAGTTTTACTGTCATCATCATAAATAGGAATAGAATACCATGCAGTTTTTCCAAATGTTTATCCATCAGCCCTAGCCGAAATATCTCTGATCTTGATTGTATACTGACCTTCAAAAAAATTTAATTTATTGAATAGGCATCATATCTTTTGGAACCCATATCTTTTTTTTTAAACCCTCTTTAATTTAATTTGGATTTAATTTACCATGAACAGCAATGTCTTCTTTTCTAAATTGTCAAACCTTTCTGGGCAGAGAAGCCACCTATGGTCTCTTCTCATTCCTGCTAAGTGTTAATCTTAGCTAGTTGACAAATGAGGGAGCACCAACTTTTTCCATTAAGAGGCAGCTGAAGAGATAGTTGTCATTAACTCTGTTTTCTTTTTGCTTTGAAGCCTAATAATTCCTTGTATTTTATTCCATAGGCAGTTTTCTCTTCGGTGTTTTACTTTGCTTCTGTTCCACTCTATCAAGGCTTTCTCATCATTGGGTAAGAGCCAAACTGTTCCCTGTGGTATCGTTAAAATGTATAATGAGATTTGTTTGAAGCCTTCCTGAGGTTTTGAAAATGGTCATGGCAATGAGTAGTAGCACAGGCTAAAATGTTGCGCTCTTTCCTTCCTGCCTCTATTGCTCTTATCGGAATGAAGCAGGACACTTTGAAGATGCACCGTTTCAAAGCAACTTTAATCCAGCAACCATTAAAAAGCACATGGATCCCATTAGGACCAATTTTAGCTGTTAAAGCAACTTTTGTATCCCAGAAGCAATGGTTGTAAAAATGTTGTGGGGAGGGAAGTGTCTTTTCTGAAAACAAAAAGCAGGGCGCAGATATTTTTTTAAGTAAACAAAACCGTGCAGACATGTTTTTATAATATGACTCTTTTTGCAGAAAGAAAATACAATGAATGCCAGTGCCCCACATCACCATTTTTTGGGTGAAAGCCCAGCAGCATAGGGAAGGTTGGAGGCTGAGTCCTGTTGCGTTTGGGATAAAATTTAAGTCCTGGATCTTTGGACCATTTCACACATAATATAGCAGCATACTTTGAGGTTTGGTTTAAAATATAATCTGGCCCAAAAAATGCAAACAGTTCCAACTCTTGATGCGTACATGTGCATTTTTTTTTGTATAGTCACCACATTTATGTAGCACATAAGACTTATTACGTCTTTCTTTACAAATGTTTATTTTAGAGGTCAAGCAGCGCTTAGACATTAGTAATGGGGGGAAGTTAGTAGCTGGGTAGTAGAGTATCTAATTTGTACTCAGACAGTCCCAGGAATTGATCTTTTCCAATTCAAAGTATCTGGTAACACAAGCTGAGAAAGACAACCAGTCTCGTTGAATTAAGATATTTATTGTATTAAATAGCTTCTTAGGACCTGCAGTCTTTCATCTCTTCAAATTTTAATATTCAGGATTATCCCAAAGTTGCTTTTTCACTGAACTTTCTTGTTTTTTCTTTGAAGATGATTCACTTCTCATCCAATAAGCTTCTTCAGCTATAACTGGATGGTGGGGATTGGAAGGATTTATATTCCTTGCAGACAGCTGGTCACTTGCATCCTTTTAGAGAGTCATTGAGGCCACCTGGGGGTTTATCTGTGTCCTCAGGATCACCTGAGTAGTGCAAATGGATATGTAGCCCTTTCAGCAGTTCCAAGAAGTTCCACACCTATTTGCACTACTCAACAACTCTCCAAAAGAATGCAAATGACCAGCTGTCTGCAAGAAATACAAATCCTTCCATTCCCCATCATCCAGTCAGAGCTGAAGAAGCTTCTTAGATGAGAAGCGAAATGTCTTTCAAAGAAAAACAAGAAAGTCCAGTTGCCTCCAGAAAAAGCACTCTTGAGACAACCATTACCTGGAGGACTGAGAATCTCTATTGATAATAGTCAGGGTTATTTTGCAGGATTAGTAATAAAACACTTACATACTTTTAACATAGGCACCCCAGAGTTAACCTTGATTTCCGGTTGCCATACAAATATATACTTTTTGAAGTAACACCACAGAAATGACTTCCCACTGACTTCTAAGATTTTCTTTGCCAGCCTTCTAGCCTACAGTCCTTAATTCCCTGGGGATCTCCAATTCACAGACTACTCAGACCCAACCCAGGTTCTGAACCCAGCTGTCACCTTCTGAGACAGCACAGCTTTAGCCATGCATTTTATATATAAAGTATGAGCATCAGCAATCCTAGTGCATTTACGGTTGCCCACTATTTTGAAATAGGAAACATAGTAGTTGTAATACAAATCTGGTAGGAGCAGAGAGGGAAGAGAAATGAAGGAAGGAAGGAAGGAAAGAACAAAAGAAAGAAAGAAAGAAAGAAAGAAGATGGACAACTCATACTCTAAGCTACTATCAAACTGGTGAAGATGCTCCCTAACCCTGTTTCCTGCTACCCTAGGATGCTCCATAACATCTACAATCTGGGTTCTCAATTCAATGCCTACCACTTTGCTCTTGGCATCTACTCACTTCCATTGCCCATCTGATCTTATTTAGCCATAGTTGATATTATGTTTATGGATATATGTAAAAACTGTAGCCTGAAAGCATCTTTTGTTGTTGTTGTTGTTGTTTAGGAATGACTTTACAATTTACATGCTACATGACCCTACATTATAGTGAATAATTATAAAAAGCTATGACACAATGAATGTTTAATGGATGTTTGGAAACAAAGGGAGGGAGGAGAGAGGAGAGAGAGAACAAAAGCAAGCAAGCAGTAAGCCCTCTAAAATAAACCGAAGGTGGAGAAAAAATGGGTTCTACCTTCTTCCTCCTTTTGCATCATTACTCCTTAGTCCTCTGCAAAAGTGTTAAATGTGGCCCCTGCCAATGAGTATAAAGAATTACAACCTCTGGCACAGATAAAATTTGAAATTGAAATCATTGTCATTGCTATATGTCCTACTTTTTTGTAAATAAAGAGAGGATTTGCCAAGAAAACTAAAATGGTAGACTATAAACTTCAGCTGGCATTTGTTGTGTTCCTGCTTTTAGGTATTCTACCCTCTACACCATGTTCCCAGTATTCTCTCTAGTGCTGGACAAAGATGTCAAAGCGGTAGTGGCCATGTTGTATCCAGAGCTCTACAAAGATCTCCTAAAGGTTCGAAGTTTCTTTCATTCGTATTCCTTTCAAATTTCTGCATGTGACTTTGAGGTTAACAAATACGAGACAGGTTTCATTTTAATTTTTCTGCCCTTTCATTTTTAGGGAAGGCCGTTATCTTACAAGACATTTTTGATCTGGGTTTTAATAAGTATCTATCAAGGTAAGAGGTTTCCTTTATTCATCAGGGTATTTCTGAAAATTAGAAATAAAATGTTCTCCAAATTTGGCTTCGTATAATTCCCCGTCCAAAACAAAATCAGCCATTTTTTTAGTTTCACTAGTTATAAAGAGAGCTGGCAAATTGTAGAGAGTTCTGAATTTGTGCTCATTAACCACCAGGAGTTCTGTTTAGCTTCTGCTGAGTGATCGTATTTCTTCAGACTTTGGCTGCAGTCTTGCTTTCCTTCTCACCAGAAAGCCTATAGAGTGGCTGATAAAACTAGTGGCCTGGAGGTAAGCCAGAGATATACAGACCAAGAGCAGATTTATCTCTGGTGTCAGTGGGAACACAGGCAGAGCAAGGATTAACAGTTTCATAGGAAATTGGTCTATGTCATCCGAGGCCTACCATTGGCCTACCATTGACTATGGTTCCCTTTTTCTTCAATGATGGAAGTAGATGCAGCAGAGATGAACCCATCAAGCTGTCATCGATAGTAGGGTTCTTGGTTCTGCTGCTACCTTTCCACCTTGAAAGTGCTGGTATGTTAAAGTGGTTCTGATGAAGACCATTGCAATTTCTTCTCCCACAGGTTCCATGGACAGATCATTGTCACTTGTCTCTGTTTCCTCCAATCCATAATCAAATGCTGCATTACCAAAACTGTTTCGTCCAGCTTATGTGCTCCAGTTGTATAAGTGGTTCTAATGAAGACCATTGCAGTCTCTTCTCCCACAGGTTCCATGGACTGATGTCTCAGTTTCCTCCAATCCATAATCAAATGCTGCATTACCAAAACAGTTTCGTCCAGCTTGCGTGCTCTAGTCATATAAGTTCCTCCTCAATTTTTCTATTAAGTACTGCAGCTCCACAGTGCTTCAAGCAGCCCAAAGCTGTAGTTCCTATTGTTTTGCTGCCTGCTTACTATTCATATTGAATAGTAAGCATCTTGAAGCTGTACCTTCTGGGGATTTGCCTTTCATCAGTGGCATTTCTGCTGATCACCAGAAGAAAAAGGAATGACATGGCTTGGAACCCAAGAAATACCTAAATTCAGTGAAGGAATTGAAATAATTTTGTCTTGAAATAGGTTTTCTGGCTACAAGATACCATAGTAATGGCTTAGACTCAGGAAGTAAGATAGGGATTCTGCCCTTGTACTCTGAATGAAAAGCAAAAGAAGATTGCGACCTATTGTCCACTCGTTTTCAAGTATATCTTCTCATTCACTAGGGCAACCGCTTGTCTCATCTTTGATACTTTAGAGAAGCAAAATCAGGAAAATAAACATGTTGGGATGGTAATATAGATGTGTGAGAGAACGTTCCAACATAAATTATTTTCAGAGTCTGTATCAATGCTGGAAACAATATGAAAGCCTTCATTTGGACACACGGCTTCTGGTCAGTCAGAAAAAATGAGACATCGTGGGAAAGATTTCTAAGCCAGGACTCTTCTCCTATTACATTCTGTGGGTCGAATGACTTCACCCCCTTGATAGATCACACCATGCAATTTGGCTAGTAGCTTTTGCCCAAGAATGGCCCCAAACCGAGCTCTTCCCAGATGGTGGAAAGGTTATTCTCTGAATCTGTATTTTATGGCTTAATCTTGAGTCACTGGTCAAATTGCTTTTCAAATTAGGCTGCAGATTACTCATCAGCGTAGATTACTCATGCTGAGGTCATGACTTATGTCTGCAGCTGAATCTCTAGGATGCCCATGAAGCCATTCTCTGATCAACCAGAAGCAGAATGCAGAGTCACTCTTGTCTTCCTATCCTATCTTCTGAAATGCTCAGCTACCTTCAGAGTGTGTGTGTGTGTGTGTGTGTGTGTGTGTGTGTGTGTGTGTGTGAGAGAGAGAGAGAATGTAAGTTCCTGCTGAATTTATTGGATCTAATTGGTTATATATGCTTTGGATTATAGCTGAGAATCAATTCCAAGTCCCTCAGAGCCTTAAGCTAGAAAGTTTCATCTATACTACAGGTGTGCATAAAATTATAAATGATATCATGTGATGTTGGATAGGAAGGAATGTTTCCATTTCTTTCATGAGAAGAGGTGTAGAACATAGGAAAGATGACCTGGATTGAGATATGCAGAAACCAACCTAGGCAAAAGGAACTGAAACATTTTCTCTCTAAGTTTAGAACAAGAGATAGCATTCAGAAGTGGCTCAGGCTGATGCTTCCCTCATTCAGTGAACTATAAGAAGGAGGAAGAGGCACAGCACAATCAGACTTGCAAGATTCTGTGATTTTATAGCTAATCTCAATAAAAATGATATTAGCCATTTGAGGAAGTTGATTTCCTGGTTTTTTTTCTACATAATGCACTTGACAGAATCATAGACTTGGAAAGAGGGTTTTTAGGCCCAAGAGTCTAATGTCCTTGCTTTGAAGCAGTACTGATTGAAGTAGAAGGTATTACTGTTGAAAGAAAACAACAATCATGCACATAGATATGAGAAAGCCCTGATTCCTGAAAGCATATTTTCCTTGGATTCAAATCCAGTAGTCTCTTTTCCATTCGTTCTTCCTCTCTATGTGAGTCTCCCTTATGCTTGTTACCTGTTTACATTTTCAAGTTCCTATACCAGCTACCAGAGATGGGTTTCAGCAGGTTCTGGCCAGTTCTGGAGAAGCGGTAGCGAAAATTTTGAGTAGTTCATAGAATTGGTAATTACCCCCTCTGACTGTCCCTGCCCCCATCTATTCTCTGCCTCCCAAGTCCCAGCTGATCGGGAGGAAATGGGGATTTTGCAGTAACCTTCCCCTGCCACGCCACGCTCACCAAGCCACGCCCACAGAACTGGTAGTAAAAAAAAAATGAATCCCACCACTGCCAGCTACTAATAAAACATGGCCACCTCCAATTCCAGCTCCCAATTCTATTTGAGATTTCAAATGAGAACATCCTTGAGAAATGTATGTTTTGCCTCAGTTTCAGCACATCTAACGATGGAGAGAGAATCCACCAATTCTCTTGTGCAACTTGTTCCAATAAGAATTTTACAAGAGAATCAGAGGTGTTTTTTTTAGCATTTCTTTGCCAAACAGACCAGTAAACATTTTTGCAGGATAGGCTTCATTGTTTTGCAGGCTTATTTGCAAACGTAGAATGAATCATGAATAAACAGATTCACTAGATAAAAATAAGATCTCTCCATACACACTAATCATTTCTCTTTAGGAAACTATTTTGGTAGTTAGCCATCCAGAATAGGCCAGGCTGGAATAGGTCACTGCAAGGACTATTGGAACTCTTATTTTATGTGGTTGTATATAATAACAGAACTGTGGAAGCCAGCTTCTCCTGGATTGATCACAGTACTAAACTAAAGCCATTTCCAGCATCGAAATACAGTTCTGCAAGGTTTAGATTAAAATTATAATTTGGCTCTCCCCATCATGTGGGGTCTTTGTCTATGGCCTGGCTGGCAATTACAGACTCATTTCATCAGGAGGTAGATTCACAGGAGGGAGGGGGTACATTCCAGAGGAGTATAAGGCAACTCAGTGTAGAGATTTGTAAGAGAAAGAACATGAAGTTAGCGCCTCCCTTATGGTTCACAGGCTATATTGTAGATACAGATAATAGAGTGTTCAGTT
>JANHFT010003902.1:100863-111656 GCA_032467955.1 Pseudoxenodon macrops
GATTGAACAGGTTTAACAGATTTGGAGAGAACCGGTTCTATGATGTCATCAGCTGCTTGCAACCTACTCTATAGAACTGGTGCGAACCGGTAGGATTTCACCCCTGATACACACAGTATACAGAATCATGAACTAACCAAGCAGGCTTTGTTCCCAGAGTGTTCTAAGCCTAACATATATAGGTAGTTCTCTACTTACAATCACAATTGAGCCCAGAATTAGGGTCATTAGGTTGTTGCTGTCATTAAGCAAGGCATCTCTGTAGTTCTCTCCATTGCAGTCATTATGCGAAAATGGGGTTCCATAAAAGATGTGGGAAGCCCTGGGTTGCTGAACTAATGGTTATAAGTTGAGAACTACCTGTACCCAAAACATCCCTAATAAAAATTTAAATCAAACAAGCTCAACATACGGGGGCAAATGAATGCAATTGCTTGAACTTTAATTGACTTAGCTAAGCAGATCACTCTAACACAACCATTGGCTATGATGCGGGTGGAGGAGAAAGAGATCCTACATTTCATCTCAGCTTTCCCATTTTTGCCCTTATCATTTGAAGAACATTGACGAGTTGATTAGCATATGAAGGGATGGGATCATTAAGGAATCTTTATAATTTTTTAGGATCAGTCGAATTTTGAAACTGGCCTTTTAAGGATTTCTGGATAGTCCCATCCCTCCCCTGGGCCATATTTGTTTGTTTGTTTGTTTGGATCCATGTCAGATCCACACCTATCAATCAAAAATAAAAATGTAAAATCATGGGACAGATTCATATGATCAACCATCCTGTTTCATAAGTTCCAGAATCCTGAAATAATAGTGTTGATTCCAAGCACACCGACTGTAGGAAAAAATAATCATCTTTACTGATATTACCATCAATTGGTTGCATGAAATGAAATTTAGAAAAAGATGTATAAATGATAGCACCTTCGAAGTATGCAGAATTTCAAACAGCTACATTTTAAACACACCTTTATGTATAAATATACATACATACCTGATGCTTTCTACTTTCTGGTATCTATTTGTGAGACAGATGGAAAGCTGATAACTACAGTCAATTCTGGGGAATGACCTTGAAAGAAGGTTTCAATTATCGCCTTGGCACATTTCACCCATCGGCTGCCCTGCTGGACATGCAACCTGTCACGGTAACTCCATTTTCTCTCTTTTCCATTCAAAGTACAAACAGCACTTAAGGATCAGGCACATCCCAGCAGTGGCCCCCACAGGCGGCGGGTGGCCCTGGATGGCTAGTAATGTAGCCCCACAAGATTGCAAACCTTTACCATTATTATGTATTTGTGTACATTAAGTATATCATATATATTTAAGATAGTAAGCGTCACAGAGTCATTTCTGGTCTGTGGACGCCACCATCTTTTAAAAAAAAATTCTTTTGGGGAAAAAATTGTTTTTTAATTTTTTCGGCTTTTTCTTCTGCGCATGTGCAGAAGCCAACTTTCTGGCACTGTACATGCGTTGCCATCTTGTTTTCAGAGTTTTTTGAGGGGTTTTTTTGGGGATTTTTTTCTACTGCGCATGCACGTGCCCATGAGGTGCACACATGCTCATGTGGCACACCCACGTGGCGTGGGAGGCAGCGAACCAGCGGCGAGTTAAGCTAGAACCCACCCCTGAGTGTAGCCCAGTCAAGCCAAAATGTTGGAAACTCATGCTGTAGATAAGAGATCTTTTTGTGTGTATAATGCCCAAAGAATATATCATTTATAGGCAGTTGATAATCAAGACCACAAGTCTTTCCTATGGTTGTTTGTTTTTTACTTGATTATTTTCACTCAGGTAAATATTTATAATGAAATGTAGACTTTCCTTTATTTCCTATTTTTAGAGTTCCATTATATCTGCCCCTCACTGTAGCTCAAGGATAGCGGATCTGTTTTCCTCTTGATGTTGTTGAAGTACAGCTGTCATCCTTCAGGATTGGAAGTATAGTTCAACATCAGAAAGACATACCTTTCCCCTGCTCTTTGTAAACTATCACAAAGCTAATAACAATGTGCATTTTCCAGGTGGATCCAAAAACACCAAATGTTCTAAACATCTTCAAAATGATTTTTGTGGTCTCTGAGCTTGGTTGTTTTCTTGCAGATGTTTCAGTATCAAACTAGGTAATGCCATCAGTGCTAGCAGGGAATGGGGTTTCCTTTATTTTTATATACTACCCTGTTTCCCTCAAAATAAGACCTCCTCAGATAATAAGCCGAATCAGGCTTTTGAGCACATTCGCTAAAATAAGCCGTCCCCCGAAAATAAGCCGTCCCCAAAACACAGCAGCAGCCATGAGGTAACCACGCTCACCTCCTCCTTCACCTCACAAATAATAAGACCTCCCTGAAAATAAGGCCAAGCGCTTATTTCGGGAGTCAAAAGAAAATAAGACCCTGTCTTATTTTTGGGAAAACATGGGTAGTTAACATTAGCCTTTCCTTCTTCATTGATCTAGGTTTATGGATTTATAGGGAATTTTGTTATTAGGACCCACAAAGCTTCAGTGGACATAACAACCATATGATTAAAGTAGGGGTATGTATAAGAATTTTCCTGGAATTATGCATCCAAATTGTTCCTCAATTCTCCCATTATTTTAAAGTTTGCGAATGGCACATATGTACAGAAAGGCGTTTTATCCTGTGTAGATATTTTCAAAGTGGTAGTAACAAGAACAATCTGTGCAAAGGAATTCAGTGCATTAAAGATGATGGTAACAGCCATTCTCATTTGTCCTTCTATGTGAAACAGATTTTTCATTTAAATATATTCTCAAAATAGGTTGAACTATATCCAGAAATTTTATTTGCCATGAAGAAAGCAAAATTATCTATGCTATAAATTAAACTGTGGTAACAAATAAGATGACCGACCCACAAAATGCTTTTTTATTCATCTATGCATTAGATATGAACGACCACAATCTAAAAGACTCTTGGCTCTTCATCGACACCAATAAAATACAATAAGACATCCATGGTAAAAGAATATAAATAATCACACAATAACCAGACAGTCTGATGGCATCAACTCATCCCTAAAGGTCTTCCAAACAAATTTAGTTTTTTAATAGCTTGCAGAAAGCCAAAAGAATGGGGGCGTATCAAATGTCTTGTCCCCCCACTAAAGGCATGCCTACAAACCCCCTTATTTCATGAAAGTAGGGGATTGTGAGCAGGTTCTCCCAGGACGACCAAGTCAGGCAGGCTGAAATTAGATTGAACAGAAAAGAATCATAGAGTTTGAAGAAACCCTAGAGGTCTTTTAGTCCAACCCCCTGCTCAAGCAGGAGAGCTTATACCATTTCAGACAAATGGCTGTCCAAACTCTTCTTCAAAATCTCAACTGATGGTTTTTACAACTTCTGAAGGCAACCTATTCCACCAATTAATTGTTCTCATTGTCAGGAAATGTCTCCTTATTTCCAAGTTAGATATATCCTTCATAAGTTTCCATCCATTGCTTCTTGCCCTTGGCTTTCCTTCAGGTGCTTTGCGGTATATTTGACCCCCTATTGTTTGTGGCAGCCCCTCAAATATTGGGACACTGCTATAATGTTCTGCTTTTCATTGGACTAGACATACCCCTTTCATCTTATGCTTTATCCTTCAGTCCCCTAATAATCTTTGTTGCTCTTCTCAGCACGCTTTCTAGTAGCCTCGACAGCTGAAGTTAATCTTGGAGTTAATCTATGCTGATCTGCGTGCAGTTACTGGTGGAGAGGTGCTGGGGTCTTTTTCTCTTTTGGTTGTCTCATTGATTGTCTCTTTTTGCAGTCTATAGATGGTGTTAATGTCAAGACCAAAGAATCTCTAAGACCACCCCCATCCTCACAGACAGGCAAGGCACCATAATGACAGCAAACAGTCCTCCTTACTATTGTAACACTGGTTATGTTACCTAGTTAGGGTAATGAGATGTGTACAAGAAAACAAGGAAGTTCAGAGAGCACCAAGGACCCCTTATTTCAACCCTGAGCTACAAATATTCTCCTTTATTGATCAGAATAATCTTTAGTTGAAAAGCATGTGACAACCTGAAGTCATTGCCAGGTTACTGGTTTCCCTACAGACTTGTGCACAGCACTGAACTCATCAAATGTAATCATCTTGCTTTTGTTCCTTTTAAAGTTCACTATCAATGAGATGAAAAGAAACTAAATGTTCAGTCCCCTGTTTCCTGAAACCAGCTTCTTAATTCACTTTTTGCTAAACATACAACCACATAGATGTTGTAATCTTGTATAGCATCCTGCAATTTGGTTCTCTCTCAATACGATAGGATGTCAATGCCCAGAATTCCTATCCCATGTGGCCAAAAGGAAATATAGGAGTTGTTGTGACAAGGGAGAACCTTTTGCATTGACCACAAACACACTGCCTTATTTATTGGATTTTAGGTCACATTAGATACTCTCCTTTATGTTTCACAAGGCTTCTCTCTTATCATCAGAGGTTTGAGAAGGCAAAAGGTCTGCCTTAGTTGACAATATTTAGAAAATTAACTGTGTTTTAAAAATTACAAATATTAAATTTTAATTAATTAATAATTTTAAAAACAAAAGCCTCCAAGTGTAGACACAATGGACCACTAGGTCTTTTTCTGCCATCAGTTTTCTTTGTTTCTAAGTTCAGCAGTAATGATATGCTATCTAGATGGGAAATAGCATTATCCCAAGGTGGACAAGCCAATATGGTGGACAAGACAAAATATCATCTTCCTTCTTTCCCCTCTATCCACTCTTTCCTTTTCTTCTTCTCTTTCATTATCCAACATACAGAAAGCATCATGCAGCTCTTTTTCATCCATTTGGGTTAGGCAATGTGGTTGGCCAACTCTCATCTGCCGCAGCCCAACTAGCTGATGGTCATGGGTTTTCTGCCCATCCATGAATTAGCCATTCATGTTTTCTGTCTGTCCTCACCATCATTCATTCTCATTTTCTTTTCTGTCCATCTCATTGGTGATATGGTTTATGACTCCAAGGCTTTCCTTACTGGTTGCTTCAAACAACCTTTTACATTTTGGATGTTTTAGAATTGCTTGACCTTCTGAATCCTTCTTTTCCTTCCTGCTTGGCTCCTGCTAATGGCATGGAAATATCATCATCATCATCGTCATTGTCATTGTACATATATCCAACTAAATTGATTTAGCCTCTACTAGTGCAATCCATAACAACATACAAAACAACATGAATAATATAGAAAATGGTCCTTATACAGGTAATTAGGGAGAAACCAGTCATACGTTTCCATGTATGCGTGGAGTGATTGTAGTTGTATTTAGAAGTCTGACAGCCAATGGATAAAAGCTGTTTTTAAACCTGTTTGTCTGGCTGGCTATACTTCTGTGTCTGATGGTAAAAGTGAGAAAAGACAGTGATCAGGATGTGAATCAATATCTTCCTTACTCTGCTGAAAAAACGAGACCTGGAGATGTCATCCAGTGGTGTTAGGGGGCAACCAATGGTTTCGTGTGCTGAATTAATCACTCTCTGTAGTGCCTTCCTGTCCACAGCTGTTAAACCAGCATACCATACAGTATGTAAGGACACTTTCTATCGTAGACGGACAGAAAGTGGTCATCAGCTGTTGTTCCACCTGATTTTTCCGCAGGACTGTAAGGAAATGAAGTCTCTGCTGAACCTTATTAACCACCAGGAATGTGTTGTTTTTCCAGGTGAGATCTTGACTAATAACCATTCCCAATAATTTTAAAGAAGAAACCCTCTCCACCCAGCCCCCCTTGATATTCAGTGGGGCAGGTTCCTCTCTGTGCTTCCGGAAATCCATCACCATCTCCTTTGTCTTTCTAGTGTTTAAATATAGGTTATTTTTTGAACAACATGTGGCTAAAGATGCATAAATTAGACCAGTGTTTTGCCTGTTTTAGTTGGGTGGATTTAGAAGAAAGAATACATAGGGAAAGGATACCTGCTTTAATGTAGCACGCAGTGCTATTAACCGTTTCTACTTATTTTTTTGAGAAAGGTAATGTCTTACATTCCCCCCCCCAAAAAAAACTGTGACGTAACTTTCAAATTCCGAAAGCTGAAGCAAATCTTCCATGAATTACTGGTGATATTATTCCCCAAATATGCCACCTTTTCTCCCGCTGAATAATGTCACTGAAATGCTGTCATCCGAGACTCAGTCCATTATGAAGCAAAGTACTTCATGCACAGAGCAGTTCAATTTTTTACATCATCGGTAAACTTGAAACTTGTGGCTGAAAAGGCCACTTTTAGAAGGACCTCTGTTCTCTTCAACAACACTCCCTTTCTGACCGAGAGGAGCCTAAAGAATTGCTGCATTCTGAAGCTGTGCTAGCTGGATGACTAACACTTTTGGATCTTTTTACATACTGGGACATCCATGGAATTCTTGACACAGCGAACATGAATCAGCTTCCCTGTGCTGCGCTTGGATTTTAAAACATTAAAGGGTCACTAACATTCACAACGCAGTAGGTTGCAGCTGTACATCTGTGTGTCACAAAGTCCAACCAGACTAAGGCCCAAAGGAAAACAAAACAGGATTTTTGTACCTTGAAGAGTTTTAAGGGTATTTTAATAGATGCAACCTTTCCTGTCCTTGGGCAAGACGTTGTATGTCCCAAATGTCTTTTCTCTATTCCTCTTGAAAGTGGTGGCCTTCCTTTGCATCTAGGCACAGGTTCATTTCCAGGATCTGCCAATGAAAAAGCAACCATAATTGAAAAAGAAGGAACAGATGTAACTTTATTTCTGAGTTTTTCTTCCTTCCCATCACTCCCTACCTAAATTTTTGCTTGGTTGTCTCAATGTCTCAGGGTTTAAGCTTGGGATTAGGTCTCAAAGATCCTAAGGATTGGTCACCCTTCCCCTTCAATTTTAGTTTAAAGTCCTTCTGATAAGTTGAGTCACTCTTCCCGGTTCTGGTGAGGTGCAGCCCATCCCTTCATGTAGGTAATGAAGACCATGGTCTAGAAATCCGAAGTTCTCTTGGTGGCACCAACTCTTAAGCCAGTGGTTCATTTTTAAAGTTCTTTGCTTGCTCATTGAATGTTGATCTATCATTGGAAATACAGATGAAAACACCACTTGGGCTCCTAACTCCTTAACTTTCTTGCTTCATCCCATATATGAATAGCAATAGCACTTAGACTTATATACTGCTTCACAATAAATAAATAAATAAATAAATTTTAATAAATAAACAATGCTTTACAGCCCTCTCTAAGCGGTTTACAGCATCAGCATAATGCCCCCAACATAATTTCTGTACGGGAGTTTCACTTCCCAATTGAGACTCTAACCATATTGACTATAACTAATTTATTTAAAAGACTTATAGCTTATTTTTAAAAAGAAGACTCAAAGGAGATTTACCGTAACAGTCATTATTATGCTTCTATTTTAACCACATACAACAGATAAAAAGCTTGCAATTCTTAATATTTAAAAAGAAATGTAAATGTAATCCCAATTCAAAGGAAAATAATTAGAGGGTGGATTTGACTAGGGAAATTACAGAGATGATAACTAGTCCAACATGTAACAGCCATATAAAGGAGTATGAAATAGGAAAGACGTAAAAGCTACATGGATAAAAAAGGTAATTTCCCCAAGTGAAGCTTGATTTCTGATAACTACTTCCATGCAGTTTTCTTAGCAGTATTACAGAGGTGGTTCCTATTGCTTTTTCCAGAGTGTTTTTTTTCTACTTCTCAATCTAGCCAATAGATCTATAACTTCCAGACATTTTTCTATCCAATTTTTCTATCTCCTTAGCTTCAAAGATCAGTTAAGGTCAACTAGAAACAATTGTCTGGTTGACTGTGTGATTCATGTAACTGCATCAGCATAAGCTTATAAAGTGCATAAGCATATCAGCATGCCTACCGTCCCTGTCCTAATGTTCCCTTTTATTTGTATTCATTTCATATATTCAAATCATGTTTATATTTATATATATTATCTAATATGTGCTTGACAAATTAATTAATTAATTAAATAAAGATTTGCTTAATGACCATGGCATAAAGGTCATAAAATCAAGCACAACTCACCTAACAACTGTCTTGCTTAGCAATGGAAATTCTCCTCCCATTTGTGGTTGTAATTCAAGGACTACTTGTAGTTTGGTGGAGGAAAGACTGTGGTTTAGAACATACACTTTGCATCTAAAAACTATCTTTCCTTTAAAAAAATAAGACCAGGGAAAACCCCTGTCTGAGATGTGGGATAGAAACTATTAGCCCATTTGTACATCATTTGCCGTAACCAGGTGTCCTCCAGATCAGGGATCTACAACCTAAGCCAACTGGCTGAGGAACTTTGGGAGCTGAAGTCCGCAACTCTTAAAGTTGGCAAGGTTGGAGACCCCTGTGTTAGATAACTTGGACTACAGCTTCTAGGAATAGGAGCAGGGAGTGAAAACTGTAGCCAATCCTTCTTGAATGGCATCAAACTGGGAAAAAGTTGATTAGAAAAGAAGTTAAATTAAACATTCATTAAACTCATTGGCTTGGTTCACATTATCATACTAAGCCATACTGTTTGAATTTGTTTGTGGGCTTTGGGTCCTTTGTTTTGAGGTTGGCTTAGTATGATGTGTTGTAGCTACTTAAGAAACCCTGACAAGGAAACCATGGCTTAATATAGTAGAGAAATCAAACAATTTTAAGTTTCCTACCTCTCTCCAGAGAGGATGGTCTACAGTGGCCATACTATAGCTAACCTGTAAAAATCGAAGATGGTAGTAAGGAAATACAGAAACGTTTAGCTATCGGGAGGTTCTCTGAAATTCTTGAAGCCCAGATGTGATATACAGTATGCCCAATTAATAGTTTAGGACTCTATAGAAGACTTCTTCTCCCTTTTCACAGGCATAGTTGTAGCCAGAACAAAATCTGACCTAAAAATCTAACATTGGTAGAATGAAGTCATTACCGTTATGATGGACCAAAGTCCTTTCATCGCATTGGCTTTTTCTTCATATGCAACAATGCTGTTCATTGGGACAATGCTGTTCATTAGGAGTTCTTCTAGTTGGTCAACAATAAGGACTCTGTCTTTTTTAATTATGTTGTAGCAGGGCTGTTGCCACAGGCAGATACAACAGTTTACTGTTGTATTCACCCTTTGTGCCATTCACTAAGTAATTTATGCTCTTCTGAGTTTCAAGATATCTCCAGCTGATGATTTTGCAACACAGGTCCCTTCCTTCCTTCCTTTCTTCCTTCCTTCCTTCCTTCCTTCCTTCCTTCCTTCCATTCTTCCCTCCTTTCTTTTTCTATGGAAATTCTTAGTCATCCAGGTCATGGTTGTCCCAAAGGTGCTTTTTTAATCAAGAGGCAACTTGACTTTCTGGTTTTTCTTTGAAGACGTTTCACTTCTCATCCAAGAGCTGAAGAAGCTTCTTAGATGAGAAGCAAAATGTCTTCAAAGAAAAACAAGAAAATCCAGCTGCCTCTTGAAAAAAAGCATCTTTGGGATGTCTTTCTTTCTTTCTTTCTTTCTTTTTTTCTTTCTTTCTTTTTCTAGAACAAAGCATTCAGTAGTCCCAAAGTTTGAAGGGAACATCAGGTGTCAATATGCTCAACATGCCTGAATCAAAGGTCATTGCAAGGTACCTCTTAAACCAGCTAGACAAAATTTGGCTTGGTGCTGAGGTAGTTGGTTGTTATTATTTTTTACAGCAAAGAACATACTCATATTAGAATCTGGACTGCATCACGAACTGACTTGTCAATTTAACTTAGCATCCCAAGGATCAATAATTACACGGTGAAGGCTTTTCCATCTTTAAGTGAGTTAGCATGTTTGGCCACTGAGACAGAATGCAGCTAAATCTGAAGTGCTGAAAGAAATATAGCACCAGAGAGAATGTTTTCATTAATAGAGGGTGGGAATGTGGGGGTAAACTTTCAGACTACGGTATTAAGGTTGTGAGCATCTTGCGTGGTTGTTATTGTATTTAATACTTGTTTGAATAAATATTTATTTTCCAACATTTTCTGTTATAATCATAGGTATTCTAATGGTGTAAACAAGAATTTACAGATCGCATGGGTTGGTTGGCTGTTTTCTTCCAAGTAAGGAGTTCATTAAATGTGTATAATTGAACATTAGCAACAGGGTGCGGCCACTGACCACAGTAATGAATAGCAAATTGTGCTGAGATTTAAAGTTGGGTGCTTTTTCCTCGCACTACATTTTTGCAATAGCAGTTCCTTTGTTTAAACAAACAAACAAACAAAATTAATTTTCCATTCTTTTCTCAAAACTTGGATTTTTTTTTTTTAAAGGTCTGGACAAGTAAAAAGAAAGAGAAAAGACAAAACTGCAGGATTGCAGCTTCAGACTTCCTGACAAAAATAGATCAACAAAATGAAAAATTCTGTATGAAAGACAATGATTTATTTATTTTTATTGTATTTCACCTGGGGCCATGGGTTAATCTGTTTAGATAGTTTTCACAAAAGTAACTAGTTGATTTGTTATAACTAATCCACAGCAAAACAAAAAAATCTTTCTATGGTGTGTATCAGAGGTGGGTTCCTACCGGTTCGGACCGGTTCTGCCAAGTAGGTAATGACGTCACGGAGCCAATTCTGCTCCGTGGGCACCACCATCTTTTTTTTTTTAAATTGGGGGGGGAGGGAATTTTTGTTCAATTTTTTTTCTTTTTTTTTTCTTCTGCGCATGTGCATAAGCCGAGTTTCCAGCACTGCACATGCGTCACCATCTTGTTTTCAGCCTTTTTTTGGGTGAATTTTTTGAGTTTTTT
>JANHFT010003902.1:131783-143391 GCA_032467955.1 Pseudoxenodon macrops
TGACCAGACTAAGGACACTAGCCAGATGAATACCTGGTAGGCAGATTTCCCCCCCTATTTTCTTCCCCAAAAACTCAGGTGCGTCTTATACTCTGAAAAATACAGTAATTAACTAGATTTCTTTGCTTTTTGTCATTGTGAATTCTTATATAAAAATGGGATCTGCAAGAAAAGTGGTGCAAAGTGTCCTTATTCAGATCTTGATATTGACCTCCAAGTTCCGTAATCTATTTATCATCCTCTTGAGTTGTCTTCTTTTTTTTCTGATTAAGAATCAACCACATTCCTTGGCCACGAACAATTTTTCATTCTCAATGGGCAATTGAGAATTCTGCCCCACTTTTAACGAATTTTTGCTGAGCATATTGACTTCTTGGGGGAGGGGGGGAAGGGTGTCCTAGTGGTGAAGACGCTAACCTCCCAAACAGAAGGTTGAGAGTTCAATCCTAGGTAGTGGCAGATATTACTCTTCTTAGGGCAATGGCCTCTAACCTTTTGGGCCCCAGGGACCGGTTCCAAGGAGAGAGTTTTTTTCATGGAGAGAGAGAGCGTGGTTTCACGTGCTGCCCTCATCCCGTGCATGGGGCTTCATTCGTTTGCACGGGCCAGTTTCTGGCATGCTGCAGATGAGTGCCAATCTGAGGACAGGGAGTGGGGAGTTAGGGCGCAAAGAAAGTATAGCTGCTGCAAACTATATATGTGGCGTCAGGAAGGACATCTGTCAAGTAAACACAGAGCTCCATCCAGTTGCCCGAACTCTACCTCAAATTAAGGGATTAGAGTTATAAAAAAGAGTTTATTGTTGACTTCTGCATAGTTTTCCCCAACTCTATACTATTTTTCCTAATTGTTGCTATTAAATGTTTCTAAACTGCATTTTACAATTGCAATCATTCCAAAGTGATACATGGTAAAACAAAAATCTATCAAAAAATGTACAAAAAATCAAATACTAAGATCACGATGGAACATTAGGCGTTACATTATATATATATAGCCTTTGAAAGTCAACACTCGCACCATGAATAGGCTTGGAAATAAGATAATTATTGTTTCTAATGTTGACCACAATGTAGGAATGACCAATATTAAATACTAAGGTTTCATAAGCAGCTGAAATTTTAAACCTGCTTGTAAAAGCAGCCTAACATGTAACGCGTTACATGTTGCCTGGACAGGATCAAAGCATGAGTAACGGACTAGCAACTATAATCCCTGATGAACTAAATCAGGGGTGTCAAACTCGATTTCATTGAGGGCAGCATCAGGGTTGTGTTTGACCTTGGGGGGGGTTATAATGGGTGTGGCCATCGTGGGCAAGGCCAGCTCAATATCACTCGTGTCGGGGGTTGCCTGTGGTGGCCCAAGCACTCTGCCAGCAAAAGCAGGCTCCCAAGTTCCGTTTTGGCTGCAATGGCCTCCTACAACCCTCTGCCAGTGAAAACGGAGCTCAGGAGGGCCACACAAAGCCCTCCCAGAGTCTGTTTTCATTGGCAGAGGCACTGCGGGCTACTTCTTCACTGTTTCCAGGGCGGCCCCGTGGGCCAGATCTAAGCATCCCGTGGGCTGAATCTGGCCCCCGGTCCTTGAGTTTGACACCCCTGAACTAAATGATGGAATTCTGTGTTAAATGACTGCACATTTGAACTTCTTTGTGTTCTTGTTAAAGAGAAGCTGCAGTTACATTCATGATCTGCTTGTGGGTTTTTCATTAGAATCTGTGGAGAACAGAACGCTGGACTAGATGCCGGATGTTTTGCTCTGCCAGCTTGGCTTGTTCTTATCTTTCCACTCCTCTCCACCTCCTGCACATTCCTCCATACGTGATTCATAATACGGTTTTTATACTTACTGAGCACACAAAACAGGTATCGTGCCAAGTATGGCTCAAGGCTTCCAGGAACCTGTCCCCAGCTTCAATAGGGAACTCACATCCATGGCACATGGAACCAAATAATGCATAATAATCTGTAGAATACATAATGTGGACATACCAATAATTTCAACAAAATCTACAAGAGAATAAATGCTGTATGCCTACAACAGTGGGCAAAATTCTTGAAGACTTTTTCCTCTTTGTAGTTCAACAACCCACTCTTGCTTGTAGGAGGATTAAATATTTTGCGATTTGGCAATCTGATTTAATCTAAGGCTACAAAATTGCTTATCACCACCAGATGGCAGCAAAGAAAATACAGAGAATTATTTGCTGCTCTCCAATGTCTGTCCTGATTTGCATAAGAATCACAGCTAAGGTGCTATATGGGAATTATTAGAGTCACTGTGATTTTCCAAATAAAACTTTTTTTTTTGCATCAAACAATTTGATTCTGTAAAAAAGGACCAAGATGAAATACCATTCATATGGTACTGGATATAATAAAAGGAATCACATGCAAAGCGGAATTTATCAAAGATTTTCCTAAGCCATCTGACTGTTTTGTACAATTCTTTTTCTATTCTGTACACACCGTAGCCATGTACTCCAATAACCTATTTATTGCAGAGGTGAAGGGGCCAAATTAAAATTATGCACAATTTATTTAAGATAGGCGGTGATTTACATAAACAATCAAGTACACCTATTTCTCCAGCTACCAACTCCATGCTTGAAGTGAAATGAGAACTACTTTATCAATGTCAAGGAGCTTGCCAAATTTGTATGCTATCTTTGATGTGACACATTACTCAAATATATTTATTTTCAATCTGACAAGCTCTTTCATCTCTATTTCACAATATGATACTGAAAACGAATGTGGATCTGTTTAACTTGGCTCCTGCTTAGACTTTTAAGAGGTTTACAAGCTTTCTACAGAACAGTAGCCAGAAGAGACTGAAGAGCTACTGTTTGTTTTCCTTCTCAACCCCAGATACACAATCTTAAGATTTTATTCCTGTTACATTAACCATGGTAACAGCAGCCTAAAATAATCTGTGCAAGGACAGTTCACAAGAGGCAGATCAGAGATGTACGATTTCCAAGTGTGGACACTGGATTTGTATCTCTGATTTTGTAATGTCACCTGAAATTCCAGCTGAAGAGGAAACCTCCCCATGAAAACTTATGGGGTGAATACTTCAATTATTTTTTGTTATTACTTTACTTCCATTCCAGACAAGGAATAATGGATGGAAACTGACCAAGGAGAGATTCAACCTAGAAATAAGGACGAACTTTCTGACAGTGAGAACAATCGACCAATGGAACGGAAGTTGCCTTTGGAGGTTGTGGGAGCTTGATCACTTGAGACGTTCAAGAAGAGATTTGACTGCCATTTGTCAGAAATGGTGTAGGGTCTCCTGCTTGAGCAGGGGGTTGGACTAGATGACCTACAGGGTCCCTTCCAACTCTGTGAATCTGTTAGATCATTGAGGTAAGCAGAGAGACAGAACTAATAATTCTCATGGAGACTCAGTTCTGGAGAAACCTTGTCGGTTGCTCATCTTCGTAGCATGTGGCTCCTGTGTTTGCATCACTGGGTAAGGGAATGGGTGGGGTTCCTTCTTGGGGCAACGGGCCGCTACATACATTGATGCAGTCAGACAGGGGTGGAAACCACTCTGGAGAAGTGGGGTTGAACATACATTGAGGTTTCACCACATGCCTTGGTTCAGTATCCAAAATGACTATTAATGATAGCCAGGCCCTGAGAACCTGATTGCTCTTGGATGGGAAACCATCAGGCATTCCCAGGGTGGTTAGATGGGAAATTGGAAAACACTGTGGAAGCAGGCAGTGGGAAGCCACTTGTGAATTGCTGCCAACAAAAGTAGAATAGAATAGAGTAGAATAGAATAGAACAGAACAGAACAGAACAGAATTCAATTCTTTATTGGCCAAGAGTGATTGGACACACAAGGAATTTGTGTGTCCAAATTGTGGAGAAGTGTCAAAATATCAGCAGGAGTTATGCCTGCTTGAAAAGAGTCTTTATCTTAATTTAGAGGGGTTGATAATTATAGCAGCATCAATCATGGGATCTTGACACTTAAATATTAAGACATTATTATTACAGTTGGGAAGAGCTGGCTCTTCACCCAGGCTTCTGGCAAGGGAGAGTGGGACCCCTCGCTTCATTGCTCTTGCCAACTTTTATCTTTATCTTTAATATTTTATTGGTTTTGTTGTAATTTCTTTTATTGTTGTAAGCCACCCAGCATTGTGGAGAGTTGGGCAGCATACAAGTTGAATACATTACAATTATTAGTGATTTACATATATACTGTAATTCATATATTTGAAGAATGCAGCTAACTCTGCCAACTGCCAGCAGTTTGATCCTGACTGGCTCAAAGTTTACTCAACCTTCCATCCTTCCGAGGTCGGTAATATAAGAATCTAGATTGTTGGGGGCAATATGGTGACTTTGTAAACCGCTTAGGGAGGGCTGTGTGAAGCAGTATATAAGTCTAAGGGCTATTGTGATGTATTATGTTAAATGTAATCAATTAAATTTATTCCAATAATTCAGGGCATTACTTTTTTTTCATGACATGCTCATATTCGGTTGGCAATTATTTTATTATTTTATTTTATTTTACTTATTTTATTTTATTTTATATAATATTATTTTATTATTTTATTTTATATTATATTTTATTATTATTTTATTTTATTTTATTTTATTATTGTATTATTGTATTATTTTATTTTTAAAATATTATTTTATTTTATTATTTTATTTTATTATTTATTATTTTATTTTTATTTTATTTTACTTATTTTAATTTATTTTTCAGGTCAAATATATAAACTTAACAGAAAGTGTCCTAATTTGCTGACACTTGATTTGTATGATATGATTGGAGAATGTTCACTTAGTTTATAACAAGCAATAAGATTAATTAGGTCAGATTAGCTGAGAGTTCTTACACTGTATACTGAGATTTCCAGGGGTTATTGTAGGGGTTTTTCCCCGCACATTTTAAAATCCTCACTGGGCAGTAGTTGTTCCAGAATTTTAACACAAAGACACACAGACACACACACACACACACACACACACAGATTACATGTTTATTATTAAAATGGTAAATGTACTTCTTGGCTAATCCTTCTAACCACAGTGAAATTGTTAAATGTGTTTGTATGCGAGGGTCTCACAAATTCATTTGTCAATTTACTGGGTGACTACTTAAGACAGTGGGTTGTTGATGTCCTAGAGACTTTGCTCCAGAATAACAAAATATATGAAAATATTTCCATGAAATCTAGTCCACTGATGAGAATATACTCCTGATGCTTGAAATCTGGGTATTGAAGATCATAGTACAGGAAGGCATAATTAAGACAAAAATCTGGTAAGAATCATTTCAGAAAGCAGTTCAGCACATTAGAGAGTGTCTTGTTCCGACTATTCTGAAGTTGTGTCTTTGTTCTTGATAATATTGTTTAAACTCTGGAATGAAGCTATACCCGAAAAAAATTGAATAATAGATTGCGTTTCCTTGATTGTGGCCGGGATTTAAAAAAAAAATGGAAGTGACCTTTGAGAGAATAATAAACTCATGTTTAAGGTCTGTGTTATTATAATTTAGCAAATTAATTTGCAATTCTGCTAGCACCAAAACACTAGACATGTAGAAATGGTTTTCTAATAAATGAACATATTTTACACAGTGAGATTTCATATAAAATATTATCAGTTTCCGGTAGTACCTAGATCATTATATGTGTGTGTGTGTGTGTGTTTTGTGTGTGTGTGTGTGTGTATGTATGCATACTTAGCCTTTATCTTTAAAATGGATTATTCTTGTTAATATATTATTGAGGGGAAAAAGCCATGCATATTTCTGATAAAGTAGACTTTGGATCACAACTACAAGCAGGTTTAAAGCTGAATCCAATTAATTGTTTCTTAAATTAAGACTGCTTGTTTTCCATGGAAATTAACTCACGATTTCCCCCCCTCATTTCAGTAGTTTTTAAATTAACCCAAGTTTATAATAGATTCAATTTGTAGTTTTTAATATGTTACGGTATAAGACTTGGCTGATATTTTTTCTGTTCCCAAACAACTAAACAGATACATGATAAAAAGAAAAAAAAATGCATAGGAATAAAAATTACAAAATATGTACATTCCTAGCATACATGTATGCTCAAGAGAACCTTATCACCAGACATATCCAATTATCTAATTTCTGACATATCCAGCAGCAAATTCCATGCTTAGGTTTAAGCAAAAATCCCTATTCAAAAGCTACTAGGTGTCAACCTCTCTTATGTTGAGCAAACTCTGTTGCTCCGCTAGAATAATGTCATCATTCACCTCTGTGGAGAAAAAAAGCCTGGGATAATAATATCTTAGGAAGCCTTTTCCAATATTTGGCTTCCTATACACTTTTTATTATGATATGTACATTCCATTGGTTTTCAAGGCTGCCTTCAGCAGTTTTAATGGAACATGGAGATTATGAGCAATTTTTCCATTGGCTTTTCTTACCAAAACCACATTATGCTTCAAACTGGGAGCAATATCTCTGACTCAGACTGACCCCAAAATTTAATATGTTTTTAAGGGATCTGTATTCAATATTGTATTTTTACTTTGTATAAAACACTTACTTTTAGTGGGAAACTATTGTTGCTATTTGTAGCAACAACGCTAATGATAGTTCATCTTTGTTCTCCCTGACCGGTTCCTATAGCCTTCCCTAACTTGAATTCTGGATCTCCCAGAATTCCCTGACAGGTCCCAGAATTCCCAACTAGCACTACTGAAGGACACTGGGTAAGGAAAGAGCATTAATTATTTAGTTCCAGAGCTGGTTCTGGGAACCTCAAAGTCCCTTGGATACAATATTTCTCATACAATTTCTCGGCAGTATGGATTCAACTTAAACACGGATCGGAATTAGCAATATTCCTCACATGAAGTGGTTTGGGCAACAAAGGGGAACCTTTTCTCAGACATTCACAAGGCAAAGGGGCTCATATGTGCGTGCAAACGGATCCTGTCGGCTACAAGTTCCTGCTCTGGGTTGATCAGTTCAAGTGTGAAGGGACACCCATTTCCAAAGTGAAAGCAGACATCTTTCCAAGGAGATGTAAGCCTGACTGTGAATCTGATTGTATCTCATTTTGGGGGGGTGAGACATGACTGCGCTCACTCATCTATTCATAAATAAGCCCTCTTGCATCAGCCTTCATCCAGGGGTGGGTTCTAACTTACCTCGCCGCCAGTTCGCTGCCTCCTGTGCTGCATGGAAGCACCTCGTGGGCGCATGGGCATGCCTCGTGCGGGGTCTGCGCGCCTCATGGATGCGCGCATGTGCAGTAGGAAAAATACCCGGGGGAAAAAGGCCAAAAACATGATGGCAACTTATGCACGGTGCCAAAAACAATGCAAAAAAAAAACATTTAAAAAAAATAATAATTCCCAAATAAAAATGGCAGTGTCCACGGACCAGAACCAGCTCCGTGACGTCACCAGCAGCCTACTACCTACTCGGTAGAACCGGTCCAAACCGGTAGGAACCCACCTCTGTGTTCAGCACAGATGTCACCATGCATTTCCTCTAAGGTCCTGATCAACTTGATAGAGTAAAAGAAAAAACTTTGATTCAGAATGAGAAACTCATTAAAATATATCTATTTCAGGGTGGCTTCCTCTTATAACATTTGGTGAAAAACATGCTTACATTTCTACCAGGTTACATGACTTCAAAAAAGGGGTTGGACTCATGCATCATGGGAATCAATGGCTATCAGCATTGATGGCAATAACTGCCTCAGAAGGCCACTGTTGGTAGGCTTCTAGGGGGCTTCTTTGCACAGTTGGTTGACCACTGTGTGAACAGACTGCTAAGCTAGATGGGACAGGCGTTTGATCCAGTAAGGCACTGCCTGTGTTCTTATGTACATTGAGACATGTAATAGCAATACAGCAAGGGTGTGAAATTCTTAAGAAAAGGCACTTCTGCAAGCCCAGCATCTATTTGCTATACATTAAAACGCACTTCTTTTTTTCAGGGTTCCATATGAGCTTGAAAAAAGCTGCTATTATATATTACAAAACTCCAAAATGAGTCTTCCAAACCATGTAGTTCAGTGTAAGCAAATGTATAGCAATGCAGACTGAGACAAATGTATTTGTTAATATGGTTTGACAAAACACTTTCCAACTAGGATAGGAATCTTGGAACATAGAAAAAAGCTAAAAGATAACTCTGAAATTATAGAGACCTATATAGAAGGCAAATTTCAACTGTCTTCTATATAGAAGCTTAAGAGATGACGTAAAAATAAAACTGTAGTTTCTGAATGACTTTACACAATATGTTGTATGTTTTCATCAGAATACTGTGCACAAGTTAAAAATAGCGATGTTAAAACTGAAAAAAGACAGAACAAGTAACCAAACAAAGCAATAGACTATGAGGGGAGATCATAAGGCCTGAAGTTTCTGATCTGAGGAAAAAAAGATGCTCAAAGAGGGAAGTATGATTTAAGTGTATAAACTGATATACCAATTAAAATCATTTGGTCCTATTTGGACATTCTGTAATCTGCTCATATTATGCAATAAAAGGATAGCTTCCCTATCTATAAGTTTGGATATCACAACACTGTAAAGTTAATTTAGCCTGACCCAAAAGATAAAATCTGATCTTACAGTATGTACTTCAGCATGCCATTCTTTCCTAATGGCTAATACAGTAAAGCAGAAAGCCCATACTTACAAAAATAACTGGACTTTAACAAGGAAGTAATTATGTTGACATCAGACAGCCCATGAGAGCAAATTTCCAGCTAGCAAAAGTTGCCATTCATTGACACACACCCCAAAAAAGGGGGGGAAATCAGAGAAATTAGAATCTACATTTCTAACCAGCAGTTGAAAATTGAGTCAGAGTTACTCTAAATAAATCACTGAAATAGTGCATTACTTCTCTGAAAATATGTTTTAGCAAATACAAAAAAATATTGTATCAAGGGCTCAGCAAAGTTTCTAAAATATTAATTTTCCTGTAAGTATTCAATTCAGTATGTTTCTTTTGAGCTAAGGGCTACCTTTATATACATCAATTTTTAGATTTATTGCAGCTCTAATGTATGAAAATCTTAAATTATCTCCTTTCAAATAAGCATACATTATATTAGAGAGTATGAACATAAATTACACATACACTGAGAATTGAAGACATTTGTTCTTTTTATATTCATTGTTGTTAGCTCTAAGAACAGGTTTCACTTGTCAGTGTAAAGAGAATAGGAATTAATTAATTACACTTGAAAAAGGAGCTTAGATGGGATGAGTACCCATAAAAACCAAATTAATCAATGAATAAATATGATAGCAACAGCACTTATACTTATATCCCACTTCATAGAGCTTTACAACCCTGTCTAAGTGGTTTACAGAGTCAGTATATTGCCTCCAATAATCTGGATCGTCATTTTACTGACTTCAGAAGGATGAAAGGTTGAGTCAACCTTGAGCCAGTCAGAATTGAACTGCTGGCAGTAAGTAGAGTTAGCCTCCAATACTGCATTCTAACTGCTGCACCACCATGATTTTTAATATATTTTATCAATATTCCCTGTAAAAATGGTCAAAGCATTCCTTTAACACAATATTAATCACCTCAGATATTTGCCTATTTAGATTATGTCGGCCCAAATATTTGCAATCTATAATAACAGAAGCAATTTTAATTATCTTCGCATTACGAAGATAATTCCACAAGTTTTTCCGGTTTCAGCAAAGGAATCACTTAGAAAATTCATTAATTTATCAATTTATATTAACAATTTCTGCTGCCAAATACACAGCACTTCTCTAATTTTAGTGGAATACCTCGTAAAAATCATTTTACATCAACCTACCAATATCTTTCTTTATATACCTGCTCTATGTGCTTTTGAATGGATGTGAGAGGGAAACAAAGCAATTTCAAATGATAGAGGTAAGCCAGTAACACTCTCGATCCAACCTCCTGCACAGAGTTCTCCAAAATTAATCTCTAAAAATTAATCTGGAATACTTGGCCTCCATCCTCAATGCTAAGAAAATTAAGAGTGCTTAAGTATTCTTGGTAATATTGTTGGATTTAATGGTTTAATTATTTTACACTGTCATTTTCATTTTAAAGATTCAACAGAAAGAGTTCTTTGGGGGAAAAATATCTCAGATAGGATGCAATGTATTTTTAAACTAGAAAACAGGGAATTAATTACATTTAATATGGTTAACAAGAGAAGTTAAAAACATCTACAATACTTTCAATTATCAGATTTTTCTACTTTCTTAGAGCTTCTTTAATACGAAACATAAAACTTGAAATTTAGTGTATCTAATGAATCTTTGCATGAATCAACAATTTTTAAACGGTCATATTTTAAACAATAATCTAAAGGGATCATATCGGTATCTCAAATGATTTGACACTACTCTAAGCTAAGCATGTAGGACTGAATGAAGGGTATGCTATATGTTCATCACTTTTTCCATTCTATACATACCATCATAGTTTGGCAATCCATAATTCATGACCTCTGAAATTTGAACTCAGGATTTATACAGTCAAAAGGACAGTTATTAGTTTCCAATCACTTTATAGTCTGCAATAAATAAGAGCTTGAAGATAGCATACAAATCCTGTTTATAATAATGTCTTTAAAATGTCTATTTAGTAGTACTGTTTTTATTTCTACAAATTTCCAAGAAAGCAAAAGAAATCAATTTAATTATATGTCTGAAAACAATAAGAAATTAAAATACACTATTAAATGTATTTTGCCCAATCAACATAAAATCACATAAAACTGAACATCAAACCCACTCATGCCTACCATAAGCATATTAAATATTCAAGCTTCCTGAAGAAATAGATCCTATTACTTTGAGATCAACTTTAAGAAGAAAATCATATTAGTCTTTTAGTGACTAAGTATATTAAGAGGGTATTCTTAACTGATCAGAGACAATAGTAATTCTCTAAAGAAAGAAAATATCAAGTCATCTATTGTCCTACTAACTACAATAGTTCTAGAGTTTCATTGAAACATGTATTGAACTAGATTCTGATAGTAATATGAGAAAATGAATTTGTTTATGAATGTGTGTAACTACCGTAGATCAGTGAGACAGTCATTTAATCACACACCCATGAGACAATCAATGCAGATAAACTTTAAACTCCTGGCAATCTCAATTAAATTCACTAGAATTCCTATACTTGAGTAAATCACCTGTAATAGAATGAATAATAATTGCATTTCTCCACTTTACCAGCAAATCTCTGAATAGACTATTTACAATATTTACCTGGTACAACTGAAGAATTGAGTTTTACACATTTATTTTTATATTAAAGCTGAAGTCCTAAAAATCCAAATTTATGGAATATTTTTTATCATCTTAATAGGTTATGTTGTACTAGAACTAGCAATATTTAGCAACTTCAACTCATCAGCTTTCTAATTATTCAACTCTGCCATCACCAACTGAAAGACAGAACAAGTGGACCATTAGTTGAATGACTGACATAAATCTATCTCAACTATCCTAATTGTTCTACCGTGTTTCCCCGAAAATATGACCTGTCCCGATATTAAGCCCAATTGGGCTTTTCGGCACATGGGCTAAAATAAGCCCCC
>JANHFT010003902.1:143491-154575 GCA_032467955.1 Pseudoxenodon macrops
CTGCTAGCTGTGGGGAACCCTCTTTTATGGGATTCCCCTGGCTTGCAGGCAGACAATTACATTGGTTGGAAATCCCCATCACTAGTTAGCCAACCAGCGACGGGACATGTAAATAGGAGGTAGCAATTACCCCTGATGGGGATTAGGATATGCATGGAGGATTAATGAGAACACAACAGGGGATGTTGACCTTTAGATAGTAGCCACTTATAAAGCAGATGTTGGTGTAACAAAGACTTGCCTGTATTGGTGAATTAACCTATGTATTGTGATCAGAGGTGGGTTTTGAATCTTCTTATTGGCGGTTCACTCAGGGTCGCGCCTCGCGCGCACACGGGCAGCAATCAAATTCTGCGCATGCACAGAAGCAAAATCCAAAATGGCGGCACCCACGGTGACACCAAAGGAACCAGCTCCGTGATGTCATCGTAGAGTTACTACCTACTCTATAGAACCGGATAGAACCGGTAGGAACCCACCTCTGATTGTGATGAAGTGATGTATTTCTATTTCCTATAGCTAGCATAGTCTATTAATTTCCAGTGGGTTAATTGCATTAATTCATTGCAGTCCAAATTGATGATGATGATGATGATGCAACATGCTGATTTTGCATTTTGGAGAAATTTCCTAACAGTGAAGACAATTAACCAAGTGGAACGGCTTGCCTCCATCACTGGAGGCGTTTAAAAAGAGACTGTACAGCCACTTGTCTGAAATGGTATAGGCTTCCCTGCTTGAGCAATGGGTTGGACTAGAAGACCTCCAAGGTCCCTCTTAATCGGTTAAGACATTAAAAAAAAACTAGAGGCTGGGAAAGAAAACTAAACAGAAGAAAAGGCAGTTAAAGATGGGTGATTAAAAGCCTGTCTCGTTTGCTGCTGAAGCCTTGCTCGGCTCGATGACATCCAGATCCCTTCTGTAATGCTTGTTTTGGCAGTGCTGAGGATATGCAACTAGCTGATCTAGAGGGTAGACATCTTAGTCTGGGCTGTTAAAAGTGCATGTCTCTCTCTCTCTCTCTCTCTCTGTGTGTCTGTGTGTAAAACAATAAGCCCAGAAGTGTATCATTGGCGTTTTACGTAAGTACTGGAAAGCACCATAAATGTTGGCTTGGCTTGCTGTACTTTGTTCCATGTCATTTTTTATGATCCTGATGTTTGAGGAGTCATCTGCAAATGTGATTCAAATTATAGGGCTGGGTTACTGTTCACTGCAGCTGTGGGACCAAAGAATGCTCGGAGAAAAGACACACTTCTATCAATATAAATGACTTAGGTTTTGAATGCCTTTTTACTTCCAATGTTATACTACTAGTGTCAATCCTGAAGCTGACTTGACCAAAGCCATTTTTGACAGCTTCAATGTTGCCGCCCCGGAGCTGAGGGATAGGGAGGGAGGGGGATTTGAGATAGTTGGGATTCTGTAGCTCAAACAAAACATTTTCACTTGGGAACCAAGTGAAATTCAATTTCCCCCCCTACTGGTTCTGTGGGCATGGATTGGTGGGCATGGCAGGGGAAGGATATTGCAAAAGCCCCATTCCCTCCCCACTCTGGGGACAGCCAGAGGTAGTATTTGCTGGTTCTCTGAACTACTCAAATTTTCCGCTACCGGTTCTCCAGAACCTATCAGAACCTGCTGAATTTCATCCCTGGAACCAAGCATGTTCTCCCACCTGGTCGGAGGAAGGCAGAGTGATGCCACCCGTCAGCCAGACCGCACTGTGATTGGACCATGTGACTGATAGTTTTGAGAAAGTGGGAAAATTTTTACTTTTAATTAGGTGAAAACTGCAAAAGTCTTCAGCGTCAGTTTTCACCAGATCTGTGCCAATATGACATGCTTGATATGGATCTATTACTTGGAACCCTGATAAATAGACTGACTTGGCCTCATTTGAGATGTGCCACTGTCTGTATTATAGATATTCTATAATTAGTTCAGATTTGGTTACAGGAAGTCCTTGACTTACAACCATTCATTTCATGACCATTCAAAGTTGCAACAGCAAAAAAAAAAAAAAAAAGACTTCTCACACTTCTCACTGTCAGTTACTACAGCATCCCCATGGTCATGAAATCAAAATTCAGGTGCTTGGCATCCAGCATGTTTCTACAACAGTTGTAGCTTCCTGGGATCGTGAGATCACCTTTTATGATCTTCCCAGGTAGCTTCCAAGAAGCAAAGTTGATAAAGGAAGCTAGATTCATTTAACCAAATGCAGCAAAATAAGACTTGAAATTGGGTGCAGGCCACTTAATGACTGAATTGCTTAGCAATACAAGTTCCAGTCCCAGCGGTAGCATAGTTGTAAGTCTACCTATAGAGGTATTTTTTTTGCATCCAGTTGGGACTGCAATTCTGTGTGGCATGTTACAATCTAAACAAGTTTGGAAGTTTGCCAGATTGGGAAAGGAGCATGTAGCACATGCCTTTGTATTCAAGATCTTGTTAATTAATGTGAATTTAGCTTTTGCAAATGATGTTGATTATCTGAGGACTATAATATATAACTTATATATTATATGTATTATATGTCACAAAGATTCTGAAAATTGCATATATCGGATGGGGTGGGATGGAGATAAAGGTAGGATATTAATTTTATACTAACATCATCTGATTTAAAGGTAGTTCCTAACTTCCAGTTATAACGGAGTTATTATGGTCCTAAGTTCGGATAGAACTAACAATAGGACTTATATACCACTTCACAGTGCTTTGCAGCCCTTTCTAGGTGATTTACAGAGTCAGCATCTTGTCCCCAACAATCTGGGTCCTCATTTTACCCACCTCAGAAGGATGGAAGGCTGAGTCAACCTTGAGCCTGGCCAGATTCGAACTGCCAAATTGCAGGCAGCCGACAAGTCAGCAGAAACAGCCTGCAGTACTGCACTCTAACCACTGCGCCACCATGGCGCAGGTCACGCACAATGACCAATCCAATTTGATAATCTTTTTTTGTGGTGATCATTAAGCAAATATCACAGACATTAACCGAACATCATCATTAAACGAATCAATTGTTCACTATGGGATGGTTTTCCTGAAAGCTGGAAATAAATGTAAAATGTGTTGGGTCACATGTTCAAAATTTTGCAATGTGCTTACAAAACACCTGTGCAACAAGTAAGTTTCCCTCCCCCTCTGGTTTCTTTCTAGCACTTCTGTACCTGTTTTTAGTTACATGTTGTTACCTTTGCATACAAAGCTTTATGCAAATTTTACTAGTTTACATTAGCGAAAGGCAATCATTACATGTTCTTATGCAGATGCGCTGCACTTGTTTTTCATGTATTTAATAGTCAGTACATCAGTGGCTACATCTTACTGAGAGACAAAAGGCGACGCCACATCTTATGTGGGACGCTTGAGGATAGATTTTTTTTAAAAAGTTTGAACAGGATGAAAAGCTGATTCATATTTCATTTCATCTTATTTTTACGCATTTCAACATGTGCATTTTGTATGTTTTCCCACAGGGTAGGAGTTTAGGGTATATTAAATCACCAATATTTGAATAATTAAAATACACAAAACACCTTAATGAAATAATGAACGGTACAGGAGGCAGTGATGGCACTTATGCAACTCGTCATACATTTATAATTGACATGTAGGTATCTGGAAAGGTCTGAGAGAAATCAAATCAGTAACTGACCCCCTTGCTTTTAACAACGTTCTCCTATTTTTATATTAACATCCAAATCCTTCGGGAAGGTAGAAGAGGCAGCCCGTTTGTATAGCCTCACGTATCCCTCGCAAAATCCATCCCTAAGATCTTCTGTTTCTTCCCCCTTTCCATTGCCCCATTCAAGGGAGCAATGTAAAATAAAGTGTATTTATTTGCATTTATACGTGTCTGTATGATTTAAGCATCAGTTTTCCCAGTCTGACTTCCATTGACAATAGGAAGAAACGTATCTGGCCAAAGTTGAATTTCCTCCCTCCGCTTTTCCCCGCGTGGTGAATTTTTGAAGTGAAAAGAAGTGTGACATATAAGTTATAAACCCTTCTCTCTTAGGCAAAAGTTCACTTAGCAAAGACCTGAGGGTTATCCCAAAGGTGCTTTGTCAGGAGGCCACTGGACTTTCTTGGTTTTTTTTTCTTTTCTTTGAAGGCGTTTCGCTTCTCATCCAAGATGCTTCTTCAACTCTGACAGGATAGCGAAGAATGGAAGGATTTATATTCCTCGCAGACAGCTGGTACATCTGCATCCTAATCTAATCTGAGTAGGAGCACTACTCAGGTGACACCCCCCCCAGATAAACCTCCAAGTGCTTTAAAAAGGCTGCAGATGTGCCAGCTGTCTGCAAGGAATATAAATCCTTCCCTTCCTCACTATCCTGTCAAGAGTTGAAGAAGCGTCTTGGATGAGAAGCGAAACGTCTTCAAAGGAAAAACAAACAAACAAATAAACAAAGTCCAGTGGCCTCTTGAAAAAAAGCACCTTTGGGACAACCATGACCTGGAGGACTGAAAATCTCCTACAGAACCTTAGGGTGAGCAATCCAGCCTGCGGGGACACACACACACAACACACGCACGCATTCCCACGTTCTGAGGGCCTCGCGTGCGCGCGCAAAAAAAGTCTTCCCGCTCTTGGCCACCTTTTCACCTCTCCGTCTGGTGTCCCCGCCACCCCCCACCCTCCCCGCGGCAGCTTCTACTTTCTCCCGCTTCGAAGAGAAGGGACCGGCCAGCGAACAGCCTGCAGGGGACCGACGCGGTAGCAGAGCCGCCGCTCCTCCCCTCCCTGAGGCAGCGCCGCCTCTCTCGCCCCAGGTGGCTCCCCGCGAACAGGAAGTCGCCTCGCCGCGCCTCGAACGGGTTTCACGCTCTGGGAGCGAAGCTGCAGCCGTGCAGGGCCAGGAGGGGAGAGAGAGTGTGTGTGTGTGTCTGTCTGTGTGTGCGCGCAGAAGCGACGAGCGCTCCCACTTTCGCGGCCGCAGCTCTTTGCAAACGCCTCTTCTTGCCACGCGAGGTGGTGGAGGGAGATTCCAGAGCTCGGGGCTAAACGACCTCCTAGGATCTAGGGGATTTTCCCCCCCTCCCCTCCCCTCCCCGAGAAGTTTAAAGGAAGCGTGCATTTCACTATTTATTTTATTTTTTTGCGAGTTGCACGGTTCTGACGAACGGGGGAATTATCATTCATTTTTGATATTGCTTGCGAAAGGGAAGGCAGAGTTGCCTCTCCTGTATTTTTTTCTCTCTTTCTCTCTCCCCCTCCCCTCATTAGAATTGTAAAGAGATCATTGATCCCTTTAGGCGTTAAGAGAGATGGCTTCCAGTCCAAACGATTCGGATCCCAACTCCCAGCATGGGGACGATGATCCGAATGCCAATATCAGTCCTCAAGAAGAGCTGGACTTCTCGATTTTATTTGATTATGACTATTCGCAGCCAGTAGCAGGTTTGTGACTTTGGATTACTCCTATTGTTTAGTCGTGTGCGCTTCTGACTGTTCTCACACCTTCAAGCTTGACAGGTGCTTGTCAAGAGAACTTAGGGGTGTGTTTGGAATGGATGGGTTGTTATTGTTGTTCCCCCCCCCCTGAAGGATGTGTGGTCCCAAAGACCAAGGAATAGTTTAACAATGTAGCTGGTGTCATTGGATGGCCAGGATCAGATCCTGTTTCTTTATCACTTGGGTTGGGAACTCTGTCTGATCAAGAGTTGGCCTGGCCTGTACAGGAAAAAGTGGTTTTCTGCAATTAACCCTAAAGAGGGTAGCAGGGAAACTTTACAATGTTTGCTGAGGTTAATTAGGATCGTCTGCAGTTAGGAAAGTTTACCTTTCTCCCATCAGATTGGGTTGAAAGTCTGCCTATGCCTTTCTGTTTATCTCTAGAGGGATGGATAATTAGAAGCTCTGATTACTGGGTTTTTTTAAAATATAGGATGGGCAAATCTAACAAGCAGTAGCAGAAAGGCAACTGTCAAGAAAATAAAAAATATAGTACCAATAATATCATATCTCAGCACACCAAAGATTCCTCTTTGTCATTTCTGGGTCATGTAGATAACAGGCTTTTTTCTTTTCTTTCCATGACTTTCTGTTTTATCTGACAGCATCAAAACTTCATTGCACTCGTAATTGTTTGTTTGTCCTAATGCAAAGCACAGATCCAGAGGGTAGGGCCAGAAACGACTTTGAAATTAATACAGGACAATGGCTTTGGTCAAGCTTGCTAAAATCAGTAGGTTGAGTAACAGAAGACAAACAAGTCTTTGAAAGCCTTGACTGAAAGCCAGAGTACAACCATTGTAATTTCGTGTAGTATTTGTAAGGTGCCGTAAAATGTCACACTATTTCTACTAGCTTCGGGGCAATGATTGCATTGCTGATGTTTTCAAAGTGTGTGTCTTTGGATGTGATAAAATATATCTGCTTTTTTGATGTCCCGTAAAAAAGATCATACCTATTTGTTCATGCATCACACACTTTTGTTACACGTTGGAAATATCTAAAAGTCAGGATAATGGGATGTTTCCTTATTTCATAGTACAATAATATTTGGCAAACACGATCTGTGAAAAATCCTGGGGGCACGTTTTAATATGCGTCGGAAATTGCAGATGGTGTAGAAAACAACAGCACACTTCCTGATGTGAGTTTGCCTCTTAATTAGTCATCAAAATGGACAGTATGGTTTCTCAGTCATCTCCTGAGTGTGGTCAGTTTTCCTTTGGCAGGGTTTTCTGTACCATGTTGACATAACAAATTCTATAGCAAATTGTTTTGAAGTCTCTACAGCTGTCCAACACTAACCACATCTACCAAGAAATGAAGCAAGAACTGGGATGTCTCAGTTTAAAAAAAAAACCCAAAACCATCACTCAGACGCAATAATCGTTGATTTTCGGAGGGGGGTTCACTTCTTAAGCCCTTTTTAAAAAAAATTAAGAACTGTTTGCTACTGTTGCTAATACTAAATATCTTAGGTCAGCCTGTGACTCAGGATTTGGTCCTTGCCTGCTTGTTATATGCAACAGTGAAGCTACAAAGAGGCTCTCCCTCCTTCCCCCCAAATCAGAGATGGTAGAGGCAGATTCGTAAAGAAAGAGTGGGCAAAGGTATAATTGCAAATGTAAAGGTGCACAATGTATTCCTCGCTCTTTTCAGTGAGTTGAAGGGATGCTTTGACCTAGAAAGAGAGAGCAATTGACTTGGATCCCGGGAGTTTTGAATTGCAAGCCATGATACTGTTTGAAAAAGAACAACTGTTTGCAATTCAGATATAATCAAAAACAGACATGTGGAAACCTGCAAAGCATTCCCTTCTGCATGCTTCTGAGCCATTTATGAATGCAAATTACAGCTTTTTCTTTTGCTAGTGTGACCTCTAATATTGGTGACATTGTTGCGATCACAAAGTTTTAAACAGTTTGCATTTTCTTATTTACCAACATACTTCTTGTTTTGCCCCGTTGGGATGCAATATAATCATTAACTGCATGTCATCTCTCCATCCCACCTCAGTTTTCTTTAATCTGATTGCAAAAGAACAGCAAGTTTCAAAATTCTCAGCAACCATGACCAAATAGCTCAAAAATGCCAGGCTGGGACTGCCATACTTTTTGGAATGATTTTACCGCTGGGGAACAGACTTTGTAAATGAGATTGGCATTACATGAAAGTTTTCGTTTAGATGGGATGTATCCAGAGAAGGTTTAGATACACAAATGCAATGAAGGCAGTCAAACATGGTCAAACATCAAAAGAAAAAAAAACCCAAGAAAGTCCAGTTGCCTCCTGAAAAAACACCTTTGGGACAACCATGACCTGGATGACAGAATCTCTACAGACCTCCATTATGGTTGTAGCTCAAGGATTCTGTACCACTTCTCATGCATTTAGAGGCTTGGTTCAGCAGAATCTGGAATAGCATGGGTAAAACAAGCACTCTGCTTCAGACATTTCTCATCTCACAAGCGACAGGATAAAGTCTGGCAGGAAATAAGAGGAAAGAATCAGGGAATACAGCCCCATAGTTTCCTTTACATAAAGGCAAACAGGCAGCGCATATGAGCCAGTTCAGCTTCTTCAAACTGTTCCTTGGACGCCCCAAAGCATTTAACTCAGTGCCCGATGCCAATAGTGCTTTGTCAAATTTTAGGATGCCTTTTTACTCAGAATTGATTTCATAGCCTCCACCAGATGCAGACATTGCTGACAAGGACAAAGAGAAATATCAAGAAGAGTTCCAGCACTTCCAGCTAGAGTTGGACAAAAGGAAAGAGGAATTTAAGAAAGAGCATCCGGACATGGAAAGCCAACCAAGTAAGTAGTCAAGTGATAAACCCGATTTAGAAAGCCAAGTTGTTATTGAAAGAATTGCTTTTCTAAGTGGGCATTCTTTCTGGTCTGTTGGCAAACAGGATTCCTTCCTAGACAGTCCAAAATGTGAGAATCACTAGAGCAGGGATGTCAAACTCTTATTTCATTGAGGACCGCATCAGGGTTGTGTTTGACCTCGGGGAGGAGGGGAGCAGGGGGGCACAGCCAGCTCGACGTCACTTATGTCAGGTGCGCCTGTGGTGGCCTGAGTGCTCTGCCAGTAAAAATGGGCTCCTGAGCTTCATTTCTGGCTGCGATAGCCTCCTGCAACCCTCTGCCAGCAAAAACGGAGCTTGGGAGGGCCGCACTGGCAGAGGCACCACGGGCCGGTCCCTCCCTGTTTCCAGGGTGGCCCCATGGACCACATCTAAGCATTCCGGCCTGAGGGCCTTCAGTTTGACACCCCTGGACTAGATGGTTTCTTAGTTCTATGATTTCCACGGGGGAATCCAGAGGGGAAAAATGAAGAAATGATGTTTGCAATGCATTCTGTCTACTATACGCACCAGTTCCTTTAGCATGTAGGTAAACTATACAGCAGGGGAACTGCACACCACCCCAAAGCATATTTTGCTTGCTTCCAAAATCCCTCCACAAGTGTGAAGAAGAGCAAAAAGCCCATGCTTTGCTTAGTTTTTGCTTTTGGGGTTTGGAGAGGTGTGGGGTTGGATGGGAAGGAGGTTTAAGAAATGTTACAGGTGCCTTAAAGTTTGCAAACCTCTGTTTCATTCCTTTAAAATCCTTCTGAACTCCCTTCTGAAAAATGGATTCTGGCTTTGCCCATTTCTGGATTGTGGCCTTTAGCATGTCAAGCAAAATTAGTGGAGCCTTTAAACCTGCAGACATTGCAAGTTTATCTTTGCCAGTTTGTGGCTTTATTTCCTGTTTTTATAATGCTATTTTTATAAAACTGATTTAAAAGATGAGAAGTTGCTTTCTGTTATCAATCGTTCCATCAGATTCCCCTTGGAAACCGCTTATGGACTTTGTGCTTGTGGTGGTGGGGGAAATGAAACTTTGACTTTCGATTTTGCCAATTAGATAGGTTTGATGTTATAAAAATGGCTCATATATATTATTACACAAAAGTAAAAAATTGAGATCTTAAGTTACTATCATATTATACCATACGAAAAGAAGTTGGAAATAATGCTTTTTTTTCTTTTTCCCTCTGCCCTGCACCTTTTTCTCTTCCCTGTTTTCCTCCTTATTTTTCCATTATCTTTATTTTTCATTGTGTGTTTTGTATTTTAGATTTTGATCAACCAACACAATTTGTAAACTCAAAGTAATTCATCAGATTTACCCACTTTGTCCTGCAAACCCATCTCTCCTTTAAAACTGAAATTCTTCATCCATTCACTTGGGCCTAAGTGCTGTTAACTTCACTGACTCATAAATGGAATTTATGTCAGGCACAGATGTATATAGGCCTAATGCTATTAATGAAACATCTCAAGTAGACAGATCTTATTTAGAACTGCTTTTGTGCTTCCCTCTGACTTGTGTCTCTTAATGAGAAGTGGTTAAGTATATGTTTAAATGTAGAATGTCCCACTTGTGTGGTTTTGTTTTAAAGTGGATGATCTCTTTGAGACGGTGAGTGATCGTGAGCTGAGACAGATTTTCGAAGGCCAAAATCGAATTCACCTGGAAATAAAACAGCTCAACAAGCAATTAGACATGATCCTGGATGAACAGAGAAGATACGTCTCTACGGTAACAGAAGAGATGTCCAAAAGAGGGTCAAATGTCCCTAGCCATCAAGGGCAGGTATATTGTTGGTGCGCATGTTACACCGGTCACAATTCTGTATTTTGACGGTTTTTCTCCTTTTCACTAACAGTTCTATTCTCTGTTTCTTTTTTTAATTACAGGCTTCCCAGGTAGAACTTGACAATATGGTAAAAACTCAAGAAGAGGTTCTGAGACAAGTTGGGGAAATGAAGTAAGGATTCATGTGTGAAAAACATAACATACAGAGGTTTCACATTATCGTATAAGATTGTTGTTGAGGTGTGAACTACTCCAATAAGTATTTCCCTTTCTTTTTGCTCAGTGAAATTCCACACTTTCTGTTTATTCTTAGATGGCCAATCCATATACAGGTGTTTGGTGTGTTTTTTAAATGACTGTTAGTGTTAGCAGTTGTAGCAAATGCATGTGAGCTCCTTGTTGCAGTGCATGGGTAAACAAAGTCATATAACATATTATGATGGAGTGAAAGGAGGATAGGAGCCTGTGGGATCTACCATCTTTGCAGCCGAACATCTTGTGGGTTGAAATTTATTGAAGTGGGAGGAGAGGTTGAGAGAACCAATTGACTAAGTTCTGGTTTCCTTGCAGAAGAAAAGATGGCTCCTGAGGTGTTGTATTTTGGAGTGCTTGTCCAGCAAGCATTGCCTCTGGCTATTTTATGCTAGTTTCAGGGTGTTTTATGGATACAGTCAGAGATCATGTATTATCTTTTCCTTCCAAGAGTGCGGATTTTATGCAGTGAAAATTTAAGTGAGGACTTTCTGAGCAGTGATTTCACAAAGAGAGAATGGGGGGGGGGAGGAGAGAAAGCAGGGAAAGGGGAGGGGAGCAGAGGAAAGGAAAGGAATGGGAAGGGAAGGAAAGGAAGGGAAGGGAAGGGAAGGAAAGGAAAGGAAAGGAAGGGAAGGAAAGGATAGAAAAGGAATGGAATGGAAAGAAATGGAATGGAAAGGATAGGAATGGAATGGAAAGGGACGGAAAT